>CAUJGJ010000336.1:1265200-1285200 GCA_963170055.1 Halisarca cf. caerulea
AAAAGAGAAATCTCCAAAACATATACTGAAGCTGGTGAGTAAAATTGTGGCGTTCGTGGTTTTAGTGGAATGCCGTCATTAATAAGCTTCACATCAACTAAGAAGGCTTTGCGTGGGTTGCCCGATCGTGTGCAGACTTCTCGAATCGACTGAGGCAGTGGAAATTTTTCGTCTTCTTGAAAACTACAAAACAACTGCATATCACAGGGAATCGTAGGTAAACTTTCAAAAGCCTTTTCCGGTACAAATTTACCAACTTTTTGTACGAACCCCACGCATGGCAGTAGAAAATTCACAGTGGATATCGAACCGGCAGAAATTACGCAATTTATAATCCTGCATGGCATGACCCTAACCCTAATTGTTACGCAACTTCACAAATGATATACGCAACATTCCAGCATAGTAATGTGTTGAAGTTGAGCCAGTCCTCCAACCCCTCTCAGGTGAACAATTTCAGTTGCGTTCAACCATCAGAGAATTAAGACAATGCTCATCTGGATGTCAGTGATAGGGAATTCTGGGACAGGAGTAAGACAACTGCATACTTCAATGTGAAGGTATTCAATGCCCATGCTCCTTCTAATGCGTCTTCCTCTGCTGCCTCACGCTACCGAAGGCACAAAATGGAGAAGAGGAGAAAGTATGAGAGAAGAGTGATAGATGTGGAGCATGGAACCTTCTCACCGTTTGTGATGTCCACTAGTGGAGGAATGGGCCCTTCAGTCACTGTAGCACTCAAGAGGTTGGCTTATCGGCAGAGAAGACTGATACCCCCTACTCATAGATTGTTAATGTAATCAGACGTCGACTATAACTTTCTCATTGTTGGATTCTGCAATCACATGCATAAGAGGTGCCAGATCATCCAGAAGAACACCAGCCTCTTCAAATTACCAAGATACTCCGAACTGATCTCAGGAGTAATCAATTAACCATTGACAATTCACTATTTGAACTTGTCAATGACCACTTTGGTTATCATTATTTCCTACATCTGGCTACATGTATGCTCATGTAGCCAGATCCATTTATCAATTATATATCTTGCCATTATAATATTATTTATATCAGCATCCATTTGAGATCCCAAATACTTGTGAGCAGATACAAGCATTTGATTTGGGAAGTATGCTGGATTAATCCCTGGAGTTGAAAGACATGATAGAGGATAGAGTAGTGTCAGGGAAGAAAACTTTGGGGGCTTGGTGGCAGCGGTGAATAATGTGGAACTGGGTGGTGTGGATATTGGTACTTTCAGGAATTTGATGTCTTCTTTGGTGGACTCAACAACGTTGTATGGGGTAGAGGTATGGGGTGCTACCGGAACCTGGAAGCCATTCAACAGACACTGCTTAGAACGGCCCACATGTTTTTTGGGGTATAGGTACCCTCCATCCTAGAGTGTCGCTGGTGTGTGTAGAGGAATTAGGTTACAACAGAGTTACACCACAGGTATTGGCTGTAGTTATTGGGGTCACAACAGAATACATTGGAAGACCTTCACAGCAGTGTGTGAACATGGGGTCTGTGTATCTTTCCAGGAACTACCTGCTTTCATAAGAATTATACTCCTCAACATTTCCCTCGCTATAGTTGGTGAGTGTTGTTAGCTATATAGAGGAAGGTTTTATCCCTTGAGAACAGGAGCGGAGATGCCACCGATGTGCACGTAGAGTTAATTGGCCATGATTGTAATTATCTGAAACCATGTATTTGAGTTTCGCAGCAAAGGGTTTGAAATGTATGCAGTATTTGTGTGCATGTGCGTTGTTAGTATGTATGATGGGTACATGGGTGTTTATAATTTGCCCATGTATATTATGTACTTGTGGGGGGGGGAAGTGTATGCATGTGGGGGATCATTGTGTGCACGTGTATGTGTGTGTGTGTGTGTGTGTGTGTGTGTGTGTGTGTGTGTGTGTGTATGTGTGTGTGTGTGTATGTGTGTATGTGTGTGTGTGTGTGTGTGTGTGTGTGTATGTGTGTGTGTGTGTGTGTGTGTGTGTGTGTGTGTGTGTGTGTGTGTGTGTGTGTGTGTGGAATTTGACAGTTGATCTTCCAACCACGAACTACCATCGACCTCACTTTTTGGTCTCTGACTTGCGGCCTGATATAGTAATCTGGACAAACACCCCCAAGAAAGTTTACCTCCTTGAACTCACTGTGTGTTTTGACACCTTATTTGATGATGCAATACAACGGAAAACTGATAGATATCAGGAGTTAGCTGAGGAAATTGATCAAGCTGGCTACAACTGTAATGTCATCGCCTTGCAAGTCGGATCCCGAGGATTTATTGACACTGATGCATTTGAGGTTTTAAGGAAGATACTTAATGTCAAGATTCAAGTCTTTGTCGCTTTCCTAAAACGACTGTCAACAATTTCTATCAAAGAATCTTTCAAAATCTGGAGTGCTCGAAATACCCCACCATAGTCTCGTGAATTTAACTGTAACAGTTGTTTATACTAGTTCTGTAGGTAGTGCATGCATTTGATTACAAGTTCATATTTACTAGCTTAATATTATACTTTTTTCTATTCTATACTTTTGAGTCATCTAAACTAGCTTTCTCTGTGCTGTGGCCATACACCACAATGACAGTTCTAGTTTCTTTCTGCATGACTCCTTTCGTTTATCGTTGTACAGTGATATGTATGATGATAATAATGGTTATAATAATAATAATAATGATGGTTAATGATAATAAGTTTAAAAAAAGTGCATGTGTGTGTGTGTGCGTGTGTGTATGTGTGTGTGTGTGTGTAGTGCTATATATTATTACATAATTGTCGTGTGATGACAAAGTACAGACAGATTGCATGCATGACCTAAACACCTTATAATTATAATACATGCCACCTGAACTATATTATGATTATGCATATAATAATAATACATTATAATACTGTATATAATATGTACATGTACCCCCTACTATAATAAATAAATACTGTAACTGTTGACTCGATCCTGATACAAAGAACCATGCATGAAATCCAGAAGAATTTGTTCTTTATATAACAGAAGTTCTTCATAAAGAACTGTATAATATTATGTCAATGTATTACAGAGGATGAATATCGCATCATTATAAATTTGTAGAAGTATATGCCATATAATTCACAATAATGGCCATAGTGAACCTCAACTTTTATTTTTTTTGTTGTTTTCTGCATGACTATAGCCTATGTCTCTAAGAGCACAAAATCCTCTTCAAACCTCATGCATGCATTTGAAATTAGTCACTGCATGGCATGCATGCAGCAGTGACGAGTTTGTTTGTTACAACAGAGGAAAAATGAATGCACACCAACTTGGACCTAGCTGGCAAATTATTCTTTATATATAAGCAATTTTTTATAAGTGGAGTCCACTGTACTTCATAGTCTCGTGGACCGGACCCTACTCGCCCACATGCACGGCGAGAAAGGGTCTGCATGGTACTCAGCTAGTCCAGCCAGCTGGACCCACCTGTATGTCTGGTCCACGAGACTAGCTATGTACTTCAAGTTACACTGCAAAAAAGTCTGTGTTTTAAATGTACTATACCACAAGGCGGAATCTTACGTTTAAAGGTTTACCATAATCTACCATCATCTCTGTTTTACCATGGCACTACCTTGAGGTAAACCATGCAGACATTGCATATATGTAATTCAAATAATTCATAATATGATCAGTGAATATGATTAAATTAGATATGAATCTAATCATAGCTTGTGCTAGGCTTTTGTTGTGGTGTGTAAAAAACAATATTCATAGCTTATGAATATGTTAATATGGCATTTGGTAAATCTATTTGTCAGTTTCCTCTAGACTACCATGCTGGTAAAGTGTCAGTTTACTGACTAGTTTACCTAAAAAATCACTCAGTAAAACAGACCCAAATTTGCAGTGAATTAGTAATAATACCCGGCCTCTCCCTATATAATACACAGGCAATCATAATAATTTATGTACACATGTATATACCAAATTAAACCATAATAATATTATTGCAATTGCACGTATTTTTCATGAGCTATAGTTAGTTAAGCATGAGCAATAGATGCATGGTGCATGTGCATGTATACGTACGTAGTATAGTGAGATCTTCATTATATTATATCAATACTATGACAGCATGCTTGTAACATGCTCCCGGGTGGCCATTGTACAGTGTAACAATGAATACACTACCATGCGTTACATATGTCATGAATATGTAGATACACACAATGTCACACCATACAAAATACATGTATTTCACACACAATGTGCAAATCCTATAAGATATCATGCATTCCTTACAACAGTTCATAGTTTCATACAATAATATGAAAATCGCCATAGCAATAAGTAAATAAGTTGCAATAAGCCGGAAGATTCTGTACATGGCACCTCACAGTGCAGTAGACCTGAGAAAGACAAGCACCATATCACACATGTGTAGTGTACACATACAGTATTGTGAAATGCTGATTAGCTGAAGAATCTCTACTGAAATCTTAAGTAGAATCTCTAAAGTAACTGCATTAGCATGTGAGGAGAAGGATAGACAGCCTAGCATGATCCCAGGCTATCCATCCTTACTTGGCATCACGACTAAGCTAGACTGCTAATTGAAATGAGGATATCCCATGACAGGAACACTGAACAGTGGATAGTACTAGACACCATTGGACACATGTGAAAGCATCAATACCAAAACATTGCTTTAGTATCTATGGTGAAAGCATCAGCTACATACGTATGTACGTATGTACACACATACATATGTCACACTACATAGACACATACATACATAAGTGTGGTGGATCAAGAGTACCTTGGTACATGGTGGTAGGCTGGCAGGGCTCCTGGCTTTCCTACAATGCCCACCGCACACTGTAGACGAAAAGATGATACCTTTGGTAACAGTTGAAACAATCCATAGCAGACTAGTCTCTACAGATCCCCTACCCAATGTATGTACTGGTCATATAAGCTGGTACATAGGATGCTCGCTTTACCACAGCAAAACAACCACTCTAATTCAACACTCAATAAGGCTCAAAAATTGTCAGATTGGGAGGTTGTTGGATGATAGAATGACTCCTAGCGTACTTTAATATGGTGACTGTATGTACACATGTACGCATATGTTGTGACTCACCCGTGTTTCAACATCAGTGCATTCTGTGCCATCGGAGAGTGAGGACACAGTGCTGACATCACTGATGGAGGACACACTGGAGCACGTGCTTGACCTCTTAGTTGCCAGTCGAGCTGATCTCCTGTGAATAGCAACACAGACAAGGGGAAAAACAAGACTAATACATAACACTACACCTGCAGAACCTATTTCATTTTTACACAAGGAGGCAAACATGAGTGATCGAGGGAGATACATAAGTATATGTATTAGTTACATCCTGTCCAGGTGTGCTACAGCAGAAATATAGATTGACCTCGGGCTTCGCCCTCGGTCAATCAGCACTGTATTTTCTGCTGTAGCACACCTGGACAGGATATAACTAATTTGTATCCTGGCAACCATTCACTGTTTACTATATTGGTGTGTACAGTCTCATCTAGAGTTAATCAGTTCCAGTCACTTACACTATTAATTGACATCAATTAGGAAGTGTGCGTATATCAGTAACCTGTGCTACATCACAAATGTCAGCACACTTTTTCCTTTAATCCGCCCATAATTCACCCACTCACCAGGATACAAACATATATACGGTACTTTTCATAATAAAGTGAACGATATCGCGCGTTCGACCGGCGGTCAACGGTCGGGCACACGATGGCCATTCGACGGTCAGCGGAAGCCACTCGACAGTCATCATTACGTAATGTTTTCTTTGGTGTGAATGTAGTTAAGTTTTAGAAAATGGTGTATTCGATCGAGCTACATTGTTCGACGAATTTTGCTTTTCCAGCGCAAAGGGAAGTCTTACTGCCGGATTGTAGATATTGTGGGCAAAGAGGGCCACACTGTTACCAAGTCGGGGATATGTAGCTTTCTAAAGCGGTGCGAAGAAAGAGGAAGCATCCTTAGAAAGCCAGGAACGGGTACGAAGTGCAAGAAAAACTCGAACATTCTTAAATTAGTAGACTCTCATATGGAGCAGGACGATGAAACCTCTCTGGAAGATCTTCCAAAATTATTGTAGAAAGATGATATTTGTTACTATTTTTAACCTATATTGCTGGTCAACACGTTGATACGAAGCGGGCAACACCCTGGCGAATACCGATCAATGCCTCGACAGACAGCGCTCAGACAATCAACAGATTCTGGTCGGTCACTCGACCGACAGAGCGACATCGTTCACTTTATTAAGAAAAGTACCATACATACAGGAGTGCATAATTATTATGTGTTCCTGACATTACTAACTAGGATGGTCCTCCACAGCAATAGCAGGTTCACAAGATGATGCATGTATTCTTGAGTGCTGCGTGTGCATGTACATGTGCGTGTGCGTGTGTGTTCCTGCAAAGACCTGTCCAAAGAAATTTACCTGGGGTTGTGCTTGAGGCCGTCAGAAATCTGGGACATATTTCTGGCATCCAGTGACTCTATATTGGTGAACCTCACAGAATGCCCACCTCCCCTTGTCTCCAGTATGTCTCCTTTGTACAGTTGTGTCTTTGTTCTACCTTTCACGTCCTGTTCTTGGTGGGTCAACAAGTACTTGCTCTGTAGCAGTAGATAAGTCAGAAAAGACACAAACCAGAGGTTTAGATGATCTGTTATACGTACATACATAGGTACGAACATATTATGGATACGTACTGTATGTTATCAAAATCTAAACACATTGATCCACAGTTAAATAGTACACGTTTCTTGAAAAGTACATACGTACGTACGTAGTTCTCAATATTCGTATATGCTCAGGTACGTATATATGCATTGACCTACATTATGTACTACAGCAAACAAAGTACACACACACACACACACACACACACACACACACACACACACACACACACACACACACACACACACACACACACACACACACACACACACACACACACACACACACACACACACACACACACACACACACACACATACACACACACACACACACTTATGTACATGTTTGTCTTTAAAGTGCTTTGGTTTTGGTGTACTGACTGTCTTCTTCTTCTTGATGATGGGCTGGAGAACAGTGTCTGTGAGTAGAGTAACCATGTAACAGTAAAATCTATCATGAAATGCACACTTACATACATATACAACCAACAAACCAACCAACCCAGTAAACCCATTACACAATAAGCAACTCATCAATACACACGTGCATGCACACATGCACACACGTTGCATACACGTGCACACACATACACACACACACATGCACGTGCACACACACACACACACACACACACAGAGCTTCAGCCATAGGTTGTGTTGTGTGGCACCCAGGAACAAGTGGTTTGTTTCGCATCACACAAACAATACAGTACCTTTACAAGCCATTGTGCATCGCAAAACAGCTAAACTCCCCCCTGACCTCTCACCAATGCACAACAATCACAAGCAGAATGTACGTACACACGGTATGTTCTTGCAATCACATTTCTACAAGGGTGCCAGCCCAAGGATTCAATGCAAAGTATGATTGCACTAGCTGCACATCCAGTTCGGGAGAGACATACGTACATGCACACATACGTACATACATAGGCAAGTGAGACATGCAAACCACCTCCATCCAATGTTGTCTGTGGTCTGTGGTCCAGCCAATTATCTGATATCGACCTTTTACGGCCTCCTCTACCATGTAGAGGTAGGTTCTGGGAAATGTCAAAAGCACATCACATACAAGTACAATGTGTGATACGTATATGGACCCTCTCTAGTTACATACGTATGTCAATTTGCTATCATGTCTAGTGTCACTCTGAAATGTCCACACACATCTACGTACCTTCCATAAATCAATCTCATCTCCACATGTGTGTATACGTGTACATACGTATTATAATGTACTTTTGTGGAAACCTATCACACATTCTCACACACCACACTCCAGCCAGCATTCTTCCTCACGAGTCACAACCACTCACATCTTTCTCTGTCAGTGGCACACGACCTGGTGATGGCGTGTTCTGGACCATTCTCATCACTCTCTGCAGCTTCTCATCTTGAGTGCGTTTCTCCTTAGCCAAACGCTCAAATTTCTCCTTCTCCGAATGCACAAATCCTTTCATAGTCTGTGGAAAACAGTAGTAAATCATACGTATTAAGAACTAATGATGAAAAATATCTAAGAACTTACATATGTATGTATAATACTTACATGCAATAGTATCGCATCCAGTAGAGTTATTGTGTACAAACTCCTACATATTGACCACATACATGTATTAGTTATATCCTGTCCAGGTGTGCTGCAGCAGAAATACAGTGCTGATTGACCGAGGGCTTCACCGAGGTCATCAGCACTGTATTTCTGCTGCAGCACACCTGGACAGGATATAACTAATTTGTATCCTGGCAACCATTTAATGTTTACTGCTCGTGAGCTTATTGAGCCATTAAAAAAAACTACGTATGGATGTACAAGACCTCCCCTTCCCCCTGTTCGTACCACATATCCTGAATCTGTCCCTGGCCTTATGCAATAGGATCCAGGTGTACATACGTAAAGACAAATGAGGGTGGAGTTCAATATACGCAGAATGACAGTACTACTGATTGATTGACAGAATTGCCCCACCAGGCAAATAACAATGAATGCATGTGTCCTACCAGGAAACAAAGTGGGGGCGCTACAGCACACCTACGTAGGCAGGTCATACAATATGAAGGTGTGTACACTGTACATACTATGTACTCCGTACATATGTAATAAATACTACGTACCCCTATTAATGCACTTACAGAACGCACATACGTACGTACCTTCTTGATCTTTTCTTTTTCTTTGTATTCCTTCTTTGCTAGCTGCTTGCTCTCAACCATCTCTCTCTCCAGTTCATCATGATCACTCCTAAAGGCATCCAATGCTCTTTCAAAACTGTTATTCTGCGGAAATTGTATTTAGGTATAAACAAGTGGTGTGTGTGTGTGTGTGTGTGTGTGTGTGTGTGTGTGTGTGTGTGTGTGTGCACTAGGCCTTTATAACAGTGTGCAGAAATGAATATATACACAAACAGTACATATGAAACCTTGTCAAAAAATCAGTCACAATAGGATGAAAAAATTCCATGATGTACGTACGTACGTGTATTATGCAAAGGTTGCTATTGTGTCCCTAGCGTATGCATGTATGTACGCAAGTATGCACATACATACGTACATACACACCTGCTTCATCAGGGACTGAACCCTAAGCTGCATTGTGTCAAGCTCTGCAGTCTTGGCTTCCAGTCTCTTGCGCAGATCTGCCCTCTCATGGGCTGCTTGCTGCATCTCAAAATCCTTCTTTCTCAGCAAACCAGCCAGTTCTTGGTTCTCCTTTGTCAGACGGTCTTTGCTCTTTAGCTGACCCTCCAGACTAGCCACTCTTGCCCTCAGGGCATCGTTCTCATTACCAATGGCAACCATCATATCTCGGATCTCTGTCTCTTTCCTTTTACTCTCCTCAATTAGCCGTTGTCTAGTCTCACTGCGTCCCTCGAGATGTACTTTAAACTCAGTGTAGTTGTAACTCTCAGGACCCAGAAACTGTGACAAAGGGAAGAGTACAGCAGCTTAAAGTGGTATACATACGTATGTACGTACGTACCTACCGTATATCAGGAAATATTGGCAACATCTTTAATTTGGCGGTTTGGCAGTCAGGATCAAAATCGGCGAATTTACACAAACCTTCTTACTATGCTTCGTCCTTGCTGTGTAACCGCCAAATTTAATGTTCGCCAATATTAAGATACAGCCTGATCCTGCGCAAATCGCCAAATTTAATGATCGCCAATATTTCCGGGTATTTCCGGGTGCCTATTTACTATAGTATACAGGTACCTAGGTAGGTGTGGAATGTACGTACGTACTGTAAGTAGCTAATGTACAAATGTGCCCATATTTTCAGCTCTACATAACCTTGAAAACAGAAGGTAAACACCAACGTACATATTGTGCACATACGAATACATGTACGTACATACATGTACATACATACATGTGTATAACCACAATACACATGCACAAACAGTGTAAGTATCTATGTACATACGTACATACATATATGTGTATAACCACAATACACATGTACAGACAGTGTATGTATCTACGTACATACGTATGTACATATGCAGGTAAGCATAAACGTAAGCCAATAAGGTGGAGGTACACAGTACAGATTCCTTGAAAATATCTGGACAGCCAATAATTATTATATGTATTACAATATAAGATAACAGTGTACGGGTATTATCTGTAAAAGTTTACTTTCTAGGATAGTTTGGTTGCTTCTGAATCGGATGATTCAGTTGTTTCATAATCGATGCAAATGGCCGGTCTTTGTTGTTGGGATTAGGCATCTTACTGTAGCGTGATGAGGTTGGCAAGATCTGGAGGCGCTAGGTAGGCAGGAAAGCTCGCTGGACAAATCAACAGTAAAGAATCTGGAAGAACAGTATGCTATTAAAGCACTCATATGCCCTTCTTCTTCGTCTCTTTGCCAGTATTGCCATGTGTGGTTTTCGTCTATAGTTAGATCAACGCCAAAGTGGCAAGCGTCCGAATTTTAATGGTTCAAAAATGTGCCAACTATCATGTGTCCAAATTGATTTATGTAACTAAAATAATTCATTTGCTTGTACGGATATTTATTGTGTCTGAAAAATTACAGAGAATACGGTACATTGTAGTATAAATACACACGCTTGTTTTTCCCTAAAGATTGGCTCGCACAGAGTACAGCTGGGTGTACACACACATGTACATGTATGCATATGTGCACCTTTTCCACACACAACAGAGGAAATGTACACATACGTATGTACGTATGTATGTGTACTTAGATGCACACCTTGTCCACACACAACAGAGGAAGTGCCAAGTGGTAGGGATGAACTGGTGGAGAGCTGTTCCCATCACATTCCTCCTGTTTCCCACTCTTCAGGGCTGCCTTGTAGAGCATGTTTGCCCGCCGTCTACCCGGGGTCAGTCCTACGGTGAGCTTGGCTGGTTGCTTCTCCACTTGAATCTGCACCTCTTGTGTCACCTCAGCAAACCTCATCACATGCTGCAGATACAACAAACACACTTACATGCGTACATGCGTACATGCGTATGTACATATACAGTAGATCTTGGATAGTGTGTACCCTCAAGGGAAGCAAAAGTAGTATTCACTATCAGAGGTACTTATTACCCAAGGGTCCTTACAGCGGTAACGCATGAGCTAGGGACAGAGCAATGAACACCAACAGAGATTGATTGTAAATACGTACAGTGAAATCTCTTTAATTAGAACCTTGATTTTCTGGTAAAAAAGTTCTAATTATCCATAAGTTCTAATTAACCAGCCACATATGTACTCCCTACATTAGGAACCGTACATTCATCAATGTTTGAATTAAGAGAGATATTCTAATTATCATGGTTCTAATTATCGAGATTTTACTGTACATACATCCGTGCGTACGTACATGTGCTACATACATAATTGTACATACATATGTATGCTTGTGCAGTAAACTTACAATGGTCTCATCGTAGTCTTCTGCCCGTGGACTGACACAAACAACCATCTTCACTTTGCCATCTCCGTCAAAGTAGTTTTTGAAAAGATGAGTCAATTTGGAATCACGATAGGGAACAATCTATTGGAGTGACATAACAACAGTTTTTACTTATGTATGTATGCATGCTATACTATGTTAACTTGTATGTACATAATCCTGCATAGGCTTCTATACATCGTGCGCACACACACACACACACACACACACACACACACACACACACACACACACACACACACACACACACACACACACACACACACACACACACACACACACACACACACACACACACACACACACACACACACACACACACACACACACACACACACACACACACACACACACACACACACACACACACACACACACACACACACACACACACACACACACACACACACACACACACACACACACACACACACACACACACACACACACACACACACACACACACACACACCTTGCTAGCTGTATTGTTCTGATTGTCTCTCAATGTCTCCATGCATGTTCTCAGGACCATGAGGTTGGCATTAATGTTATTGGCCTCTCTGAGTCTGCTACCTTGGTTACCAGTCCTGGAGGCTCTCTCAGATCCTGCAAGATCCACTAATGAGAGTTGAGATACTGAAATCTTGCTCTTGTCCTGGATAACCTACACATGATAGACATACGTACGTACATACGTATGTGCTGATTACAAAATGTATGACTTTAATTAAGAGTATACATACGTACATGGGATATGACACACACACACACACACACACACACACACACACACACACATGGACATGTAATAGCTGCATCAGTGATACGTAGTATTAGAAGCCACACACTCAAAAGCATGTACTGCATACGTATGTACGTATGTGCCTTTGCATATACTCAACACTCACAAGATTTTCTTATTGCTATTATCTAATGTGTGCACTTTACCTCTTCTCCAGAGGAGTCCAGTGGCGCAGAGACAAGCCTGATTGTGAATATGCTATGACTCCTACTGCTCTCAGCATTCAACTGTGTGTGAGCCACTCTTCTCCTCCGCTGGCCCCTCCACATGGCCTCGTAGGCCTCCTCAGTGCTCTTCACCTCCACCTCTGTGACACCACTGACGTACATCTGACGTCTGGTGTCCTCTCTCATACCTTTCGACTGGGGTGGTCTATCAAACAAGATACACAGATATGTATACAGTTAGTTAGTACATTGTACACACAGATATGTATACAGTTACATAGTTAGTACACTGTACACACAGATATGTATACATTTAGTTAGTACATTGTACACACAGATATGAATACAGTTAGTTAGTACATTGTACACACAGATATGAATACAGTTAGTTAGTACATTGTACACACAGATATGAATACAGTTAGTTAGTACATTGTACACACAGATATGTATTAGATAATATAGAAATTTACTAAAAAAGATATAGTATTAGATAATTCTGACAAACATTATGTACATATGTCCTGTAAGCACAGAAAACCTACATACATACATATGTATATGCGTACATAAATGCCTATGTACGTACATTAATATGCATGTATCAGCACTGGTATTAGTGTTGGATAGTACATACGTACATACATATACGTACCTACGTACGTACTATCAGCTGCTAGAAATAAATACGTATGTACAGTACATGTGAATAGATACAAACATACGTACGTGCATACATATCTAGGTCTAACACACACACACACACACACACACACAAAACATTGATCAAAACCCACTTTTTGTTGTCTGTTGGTGTCTCGTCCAGCAAATCAAAGACATAATTGTTGTATATCTCAACATACGATACAAACACAGCATAGTTGCAATCCTCATCGATTTTACAGTCCACTTTCCGCACTTCAGGCAACCTCAGAATGTCATTGTATTCAGGCATTTCTGATCTGAATGAGTATAGAGGATGCAATTCTGTCATTACAATATTTGCACTCGTGCTCAGACAAGGTTGCAGAGTCTTCACTTGACATGTACACAGGGTTCACAAAAGAGGGGTTACGTCTTAGATACTCTATAGAGTCTCCTGCAATGTAGCATCATTGCTCCCTTAGCATCACCTGCCCATGCATCTAAGATTCTAGTACTACAGTAGAAGTCTTGATTTGTTAGCCTTGATCAGTGAGGCAACATTTTGTCTCCATTAACAAACAGGGAGTTTGGTTCCCCCCCCCCCCCCCCCGCTTGTGTACAGGCAAGGTACGTACGTGTATGCATGTGCATACAGAGCACGAAAATGCAACCGGACATCAGACATTTTCAGTAAATGTCTGGATGCTATCAACTTTATCAGGACATTGTGTCTGGTCAAAGGAAGTGTTTATGGCTATAGGAGGCTGTCATTGTTCAGGTGACAGATTTGTGCTCTGTCATTTTCTGCTATTAATTAGGTATTGGCACCATAGGATAGAAGCAGCTGTTTAGTAGCCTTGCAGTTCAAAACAGCCTCTCCTAGGTGTATATGGACACTGGTGCAAGCCTGTTGCACAAAGTCTTTTCACTTACACTGAAAGCAATACTATTGCTTTGTGACTGGGGAAATGCTAAATTGCTACTGCACATAGTATGAAAATACCAGAAACTGCATATGTATGCTGGCTTACAATACCATACATGGTAGCGAGGAGAAACTAGCAAAGTATGTGAATACTATAGTAATAGTGAAATTATCATGTCCGAGCAAATACAGTCAAACCTCGTTAGTGAGTACACCTGGGGACCCTCCTAATTGCTACTCACTATCAGTAGTACTTGCTAACCATATAGACCAGTATTATGGGTTATAAGCTGGGGTATCATATCCTTGTACTTCCTAACCAGGTATTACTCATTAACAGTGTTCTTACTAACGAGGTTCTACTGTATGTGAATGTCTGGGCATTCTGGAGTTTGTCAGGACATGATGTCCAGACACATCCAAAAAGTTATCGTGAGCTCTGTGCATGTACGTACATATATGCAGGTGCAGTAGAAAAATATGGTAAGCGAATAAACGTACACAAGCAGAAGAATGATTTCTGTATTGTAGTGTTCGCATACGCACAAAGAAAATTGTACACATATGTATACACGTGTGTACAGACGTATGCACTAGCTTTACGTGTACGTAAGATCGTACATAAAAACACAATATGCACAGCAACAGAGGTACGTGTGTACGCATGTATACATCTGTAATATGTACATACGTACCACTACACTGTATAAACAAGTTCACAATAGTCCAGGAATGCATGCAACACAGTATCACCCACCTGGCCTTAGCACTTATCTTCTTTGGCTTGTACTTGGCCGCTTCTGCTCGGGCATTACCTTCACTTTGGACTTCAAAACCATTTGTCTTGTCCGGCTTGAATACCTTCAAGTCAAAAAAGATGACACAACGTATGTACATATATATATTATGTAATAATATGTTTCAGTAGCACAGTCACAGTACTCACAAATCGGGGTGCTTGGAGGTCAGCTATGGTGTTGAAGATAATGTCCATGCTCCGGGGCAGTATGCCAGCATTGTCGGGCTCTCCAGTCATTGTGTAGGTCTTGCCAGAGTTGGTGATTCCATAGGTGAAGAGGAGGCCATTTCTTCCCTTGAACAGATCTTTGACGAGAGGCATGGACACCTTGTCAAACACTTCCCTCTGGCCTGTGGCTTCATTGAAGATGTGCTGGAACGTGTGTTGAGTCTAAAGGAAACAATGTATAAGTCTATTCCACTTGCAAGATTTCGATACGCACCCCGTACGTACGTACGTATAACACCATTAAAAGAAGTGGAGTACAGGCATCCCGACTTAAGGTTAGGAAACACCAGCAAGGTCTATAGTTACCACTGGAAGGTGTATTTTCTGTGGGGTTTGAGTGTCTATGGATTTAGGAAGCGATGGCACTGTAGTGAAACTTCTAGGTAGTTGTGCTCTCACGATTACATGCAAACTTACGGCATTTCTGTGCCCAGACTTAAAGGCTAGTGAACATTCCGGAGGAGCAATTTGTAGCATTGTGTCCGACATAACATTACAGCATGACTCGTCCTCATCTTCGTTCAGAGGCCGTACACGGCAGAACACTTCAACAGGATCTGCTGGTCCTTCTTGTTCCATGACCGAGTTTTGGGGTGATACTCTCTTACGAGTAGGTATCTTGGCTGATTTCGACATTCGAATTCAAAAGTAATAACAATAATCGACTTAAATCTTATGCTTGAAGAAAAATTTGAATATCCTTTACAATTCGTGGCACATTTCTCTCGTAACCGCCTTTGAATTCAAATTCTAAAAGCGTGATTGGTTGAACTTCACCATGAATATAATTTTAAAAAGCGCCTATGGGCGCTAATAACAGCCGCGTTCGATAGCTTTGCGTTCTGGATGCCGGCGCTATCTCTTTTTGCTGTTCCCAGTGTCCTCTGTCTTATCCCAGTCCTTCATGGCTGCTCCTAACATGAAATCAGAACGTAAAATGTCCCATTTTTTCGAATCTTCTTCTTCCTTGTCAATATTTGCAGGTACCTTGAAACTCTATTAGCAAACAGTGAAAGAACACCTGATACAGAGCAGTATATTTACGTAGTTGGTGTAATGCCGTAAATGGTCCCCTATGTAAGTTGTCCCCCTATCATGCTATCAATACTAACCCTAACCCCCCAACAGCATAGAGTTTGTATTCGATAAGCGCCCATGCCAGACAACTTTTAGGGGGGACAAGATTTGGTGTGACGGTACATCTGGTAAAAATTATACAAGGCACAACACAACCTACTATATAGCACACGGACGTATAACACAGGTAAAGCATGCCTTGGTGGCAACACTGCAAACACATAAGCATGATGTAAAACTTACGTACATGAAATGTAAACAGCAGATATGTACAGATATACACAAAAGCACATGCACACACACGCATGCATGTACGCACGCACACATGTACACATGCATGCACGCACACGCACACACACACACACACACACACACACACACACACACACACACACACACACGTATACACACATGCACACACTTGTACTGTACATACACTAAAAACATACACTTTTGAATTTTGGTTCTGACGGACTCATTTCTTGCTCTGCTTTCGTCCCCTTCTTCCCTTTGAGCATGTCCACAAATGACTTCTTGTCAATACTGGTCAATACTACAATAAACAGAGATAAACGAAGAGCAGTAAGGCAGAAAAATATATGTCTAGTACCCATAAACACACTCCATAGACTAGAACACTTATTTCTCCTGTACATGAGGTGAAGTCTTGGGGATTCTGCACTTGCATCTGCTTAACCATTTGATGCCATCAACTTAGTACACAAATACACTATTACAAGCTGCTTCCCAATTTCCTAATCCTCAACTCCTCACATCCTAAATCCCCCCTCACATCCTAACCCCCCACATCCTCAACTCCCCACATCCTAACCCCCCACATCCTCAACCCCCCACATCCTCAACTCCCCACATCCTCAACTCCTCACATCCTCAACTCCCCACATCCTCAACTCCTCACATCCTCAACTCCCCACATCCTCAACTCCCCACATCCTCAACTCCCCACATCCTCAACCTTCCACATCTTCAACTCCCCACATCCTCACCTCCTCACATCCTCAACTCCCCACATCCTAAACATTCTATGGATCATCAAATTAATGCAACAAAGTCAACCTCTTCTACACACGCCATGCATTGGACATCAAAGGTGATCCACATAGTCCGATCCACATACAGACATGAGGCCCCACGACACAGCACCTTCCCTAGGTTCTTTGTATAAACAGAGAAAGTTATACTGTACCCCATCTGCCTGTCACAGGTGAAACTTTTTAGGATCTAGTATTTTTTGTACAAATTTCCCAATTTTTCATCTTTACAGATGGAAGTTTCTATTCTTTTTAATTACAAAAGAGCCTAATCTTATATTTCATACATGTAAACTTTTGGGGAAGGCTTCACACACAAACATGGAAACCGCAAATATTAACTTGCTTAAAACTTAAGCACATACTGTCAAACACAACAACTATTAGTTGTGTCACCTTTCGATTTCTTTATCTCGGAACTCCCGGCTTCCTTTAATTTAGATTCTATCATCTTCTGCTGTTTACTTACTGCATTGAACAGCTGGATCACTAAAACCAAAAGAGTAAAGAATAGTTGCATACAGAAATGCAAATTCATCAGACGTTCATGTGTGAGTGTGTATGTTTTAGAATTCTAGTGTTCTGCATTGCTCCTGATAAAAGGGTTACTTGTTGGACATTTATCATAGCTAAACGAAACTGATGCCGCCCTTTGGCCGACATTCCTAATACATCTACAGTAGAAGTATGAAGTCTTCATACAGTGATTACTAATACCAGGATGGCTTCGGCAAACAGGTGCTCCCTCACCCCTTATAAGAACGTATGACCACCCTAGCCAATTTCTACCACACTAGCATTCACCTCCTTTAGTCGCTGTCCTCTGTAACCCTCGCTCTCTATCCAACATCCTCACATCCGGTTTAACGTAGCCAGTAACTTTACTCTTCTTAGCCTTCGGCTGCAGCTCTTCTGTCTCCACTGATTCTTCTTCCCCTTCCGTCACTTCATGGTCAGAAGGTTCGTCATCGGCACTGGAATCCTCTATCTTGTTGTCTTCCTTTTCACTAAGGACCATTTTCTTGCGTTTTCTTTTCTCTTTCAGTTTTGCTCTTTTACTCTTCCTTTCACGCTTCAGCTAAATAGGTGAGCACACACTGAATAGAGCTCATGTAAGAACACATGTATGGGTTGTATGTGTGGTCTCATACGTATGGGTTGTATAATATTATGCGGTCTCATATGTATGAGTTGTATACAGTGGAATCTCGTTATAAAGAACACTCTTACAGTGAATTTCTGTTACAGTGAATATTTTTATGGGACCCAGTACATGTTCTACTATGAGACTTTATCTGGTTATAGTGAATTTCTGATGTAATGAAGAATTTTTGGTGTCCCCTGGGATTCGTTATAATGAGACTCCACTGTATGTGGTCTCATATGTATGGGTTGTATGTGTGGTCTCATACGTATGGGTTGTATGTGTGGTCTCATACGTATATATGCAGAGCCGCATTTAGGGGGGGGGGCATTCGCCCCCCCTTGGAGATCTGTTGCCCCCCCTTGCAGATCTGCTGCCTCCCTAAACTTGTATCTCAACATATACACTAAGGGTTCCTGAAAGGCATGATTTGTTGGAAAATGGATGAAAAACAAGCTTTTATGCTATAATTTTGAAAAATTTTCTCAAGATCACTGTCACCAATCCCCTAACCCCCCTTGAACTGTACATAAATAACATTGTTGCCTACTGTATAATACCCCCCCCCCCCCCCCACATAGCATTGGTACCTATAATACCCCCCCCCCCCCCCCCGGTCTCTGTACACCTATACACTCCCATATTGTGTTGCCCCCCCTAAGATTTTAGGAAGCTCAATTTGCCCCCCCCTAGCCCCAAATCCTGTATGCAGCCCTGTATATGGGTTATATAATATTATGTGGTCTCATATGCATGGGTTGTATAATAGTCTCATACATACTGGGGGCCTACATAGGCGTGTACATATACGTAGAAACATATGCACGTGCGAATATGTATGTTCTGGCACCCCATACAAGCATCTGAACCACAAAATCATACAAGGATTCAGGCATACGTACATGTCAGATACACAAGTACCTGAATAATCTGCGAAATATCCATCTCTTGGTCAGCGCTTCCATCTATAGAAATAATAAACATGTTCCAGGCACTGAATATCAGTCCACACTTCCACAAAAAGGTCAAAAAATGGAATGGACTGATATACAACCAACCACTGAAATCCCCCATCCCCAGTAAACTACAACCCTACTTGGGAACGAGTACAAGCTACGTATATCGCTCAGCATAGTATTACTCTAGATCACATACGATCTGCAAGCCGTGGACCTACATTGTAGCAAACATGCTCACGATAGATTACCATAGATAAGTATCCATGTGACGACTAAAGTTAGACATAAAATGAATCTGGATCTACTTGCAAAACTCACTTATGGTCATAATATCAGCACAATAGATATTCTAATACTGAGACCACCACAGACATTTGGAAACTAAGTCATGTATTCCCATTTTATAAACCACACATATACACTTGTGTGTGTGAGAGAGTGTGTGTATTTTCTCTACATTGCAAAATAGTGCACAATCCTTTTAACGACCTCAATTTACACCAGTCATAGACTG
>CAUJGJ010000336.1:1312700-1315200 GCA_963170055.1 Halisarca cf. caerulea
CTGACAAAATCTCTCTGAACACAAAACAGCTGTTTGTGAACAATCACTCACTGCCAGTTGTACACATAAATATTCACAAACTGTCAGTTGTGAACAATTACTCACTGCAAGTTACAACTTCATACATAAAAATTCACTCCACAGACATTCACATACTGTCAGTTGTAAGCATCTACTCACTGTCGTTGTCCTCTATGTTCACTCTGAGAGTGGTCGGGTCCACTGCCACAACGTGGAAGCCAACCTTGGGATCGTAAGGGAACGCCATACTGACATCAACTGCGGTAAGAGCACTGCGAATGTTGTTGTCGTTGGCAGAGAGGCTGGATACAGAAGACACCGTCTGTCCACTGGGAATGGTGACAGATGTTGTAGTGGGTGTGTAGTCGCCAGAACACGCTGTACAAGTTGGGAAGCAGCATCGCAGAAAGTGCAAAAATAATATTCAATTGTTAGAAAGGGTTAAAGTAGGGTAACATTGAAGGCTGTGTGTAGAAACATACAGTGTACACTGCATAATGTTATGCATTAAAGAGTAGTCTATAAACATGCACAATATGACACACATGCTTGCATGTACGTAGGTTCCATGTCACCTTTTAACTACTGTGTACATGTGAAGTGCAGGTAGCACATGCCACTGGTGTGACGAGGGAATGTGCATATATAGAGGGGGTGTGTAGAGGGGAGGATAGGAGGATGACGAGGAGAAGTGCAAGTGGGGATGTGAGAGTGGGAGGGATGTGTGAGTGGGGGAGATGTGTGAGTGGGGGAGATGTGAGAGTGGGAGGGATGTGGAGTGGGGGAGATGTGTGAGTGGGAGGGATGTGGAGTGGGGGAGATGTGTGAGTGGGGGGATGTGTGAGTGGGGGAGATGTGTGAGTGGGGGGATGTGTGAGTGGGGGAGATGTGAGTGGGAGATGTGTGAGTGGGGGAATATGAGTGAGGGAGATGTGTGAGTGGGGGAGATGTGTGAGTGGGGAAAATGTGAGTGGGAGGGATGTGTGAGTGGGGGATGTGTGAGTAGGAGGGATATGTGAGTGTTGTGGATGTGTGAACATATACGTATGGTGTGAGTAGGAGGGATGAGTGCATGGGATGTGCGTATACATAGAGGGGGTTTACCTAAACAGAGGTGCAAACTATGGAAATGTGGAAGTAGTGATCGATGTGTGTGTGTGTGTGTGTGTGTGTGTGTGAGTGTGTGTGTTTATTGATGACCTTCCATGGCTTCAGGAAGCCAGTGAAGAGCTCACCTGTCACATCAGTGAAGACCAGGTCAACAGTGACATCAACATTTACTGTTTGAGCAGACAGGAGCTGGATGTCAACAACACTGCCCTCTTGGATGGTCACTTCTGGACCACTGAAGGATACACCCACTGCAGAGGCAGAAAGCAAAGAAAAAATGATTTACATGCTCGCATTAACCAGATGTGAATATTCCAAGCAAAATCGACTCAAAACTCAACAGCAACAAGTTCAGGGACAGATACATGTCATAACTCTAATGCACACGAATGCGTAATGTGTGCTGGTTTATATCACTATACATGCAGCAACAGCAGCTGACAAGCTGGCTGGCCAATTCCCTCAGGACAATGCAAATCCACTCACGGAATTCATCATCCACGATAACCAGCTGTGACACAGCTGGGCTACCGCGGAGGGCAGTCCCCAATGAACTCTGGAAGACAAACAGACTTAAGCGGACGGTTTCGTCAGTTTCAAGGAGTTCATCATCCAATATGCGAATCTTGATGGTCCTAGACTGTTCACCAGGTTGAAAAGCAATATCTTGAGAAAGCGAGTAGTAGTCAGATCCAACTGAAAAGGAAGAAAATCATACCATTAGTGAACATGACAATAAATATAACATATTTGGAGTATTCTTGATCTGATGCAATGATATAAACTCACTCAGTTCAATAACATCCAAATACTAAAATCGAAATGTATAGAGGTCATAAAATTACTAAACAAACAATACATCAAAAGTCATCTGTGTACAGACAAATACACTGCTCAAACACACACACACACACACACACACACACACACACACACACACACACACACACACACACACACACATACACACACACACACACATACGTACACACACACACACACGCACACTCACGTTACACACATACACGCACACGCACACACACACACACACACACACACACACACACACATACACACTCATACACACACACTTACATGTAGCATTTCCCATTAAGACTACCACTGTTACATCCAGTGTGCCAGGAACTGGTTGAGAGGTTTCCACGGTAACAGTAGCAAACTTATCAGATTCTTCACAGGAGAACTCTGCTTCACTGAAAAACACACGAATCACTACAGGTGGGAGGCGGAGGAGAAAGGAGAACAGTAGGAGCTGTTCACAAGCATGGTGATCGGGATTGTACCAAATGCAGTTATTTCTCAGTGACATATGTGCGAGGAGATTCAAAGTACACATCAAACCCGTGAA
>CAUJGJ010000336.1:1323422-1333422 GCA_963170055.1 Halisarca cf. caerulea
TCATTTGATTTTTGTTGCTGCGTCATATATATAGCTAGCTAGCTATATATATATACATACATATATTGATAGATAGATAAATAGATAGATACATAGATAGATAGATAGATAGATAGATAGATAGATAGATAGATATAGATATAGATATATAGATATATAGCTATATAGATATGTTCATATATATATATATGTATTTTTATTATTATTTTTTTATGTATATAGGTATACATATATATACATATATACATAATTTCTAAAATATTTTTATATTGCCATATTCATTTTGATATTTAATTATTACTTGTTACTAATTTAATGATTACTTTGAACAGCTATCATGCAATAATACACAGATAGCTAGTAGCAGTTGCACATATTTAATTTATTGGACAGGTATGTTTTAATTAGAAACATAACTATTAATAATATTGGATAATAGAGAATGATTGCAATCATTTAGCTGTTCCCTTCATAAAATTCATCTTTATTCGCTGAAAACAAGAAGGAAAATATGTACATTATGTGATTTGCATTGAAACATAATATTTGCTGTTTTACATTGCATAGAAGATAGCTGAAGCATCAGCTGTATTATATATAGTTGTAATAGTGATATTTTGGTGCACGTCATAAGTAATACTTATCATATACACCTACCAAACATAGCAGCATGAGCTCAAACTGCCACCACTGTTTATCCTGTAGCCTCCTGCACCCTTCTTTGAGCAACAATAGTTACTACTGATTTTCATGTCTTGCTGACAGTTTGCATCGCGATAGCACCGTGCATAGGCAGCTTCGCCTGTTGTCCAGGTTAATAATATATAAATAAAGTGTATTATATATAGTACAATAATACATCATTAATTTTACTAACACATCATGCCGTGATTTAATGGATTTTCATTATTTCGTGGAACGTATTAAAATCACGCCAATGACATTTAGCTTAAACATTATAATATTATATTAATGACTGCAGACATAATCACTAATAACGCACTTTGATAGAACATGGCTCCAACAAGCAGCACAAGTAGAATAAGTCCCTTCCCAAACATGATATAATATGTAGGTAGATATGTGTTGGTGATCGAAGAATGGCCTTTCAGAGAGAATGCCAATCTACTTGTCTTACAGCATTTATATACTAGCCTGTGTAAGAAATATTGCCTTTATTCAGTTGATAAAATTACTTCCTGAGGTAGTGTTACTGCAGCTGGCTGTTATAGTGTTTCAATATAAATGATATACAGTTGCTGTAACTGTGGAATAGTATAATTAATTTTATAAAAGTCACAGTATAATAGCTAATACACTGTATAGTACTTGCAAATCAGATTGACAGTATGTATATCAATGTAATATAGTCAACATTTAGACAATCAGTAACTGTTACATTAGACAATGCATGTCCACCTTCCAAAGTATCTGAATACCAGTATAAACAGAAACAGAACATAGAAACCTTCATCCTGGGATACGGTTCCTTGATATATGTAGATTTTGCCAGCTGGTATGCTGCTAAAAATTGTATCATACAGCTAACAGGAAAAAAAGATTAGAGTAGAAGTGTAACGATTACTTTTTGTGCGACAGTTTTTGGTTAGCTCTCGTGCACCTGCTGCCCTTCCATGATTCACTGTAACATGCTGTACACAACAATCTCTATATACTAAAGCTAATATTTATTATAAGAGCTAATATTTATTATAAGTCTTAGAGCTGATAATATATTATATTTGTGTGCAATTTGCACACATATGTGAATGGATGTGCATGTTCTGTGTGCGTGTGTGTATATACAGGGGAAGATTGAGGGGGGGTGCTTTGAGTGCTGAAGTACCCCCTCTCTCCAAAGGGGCTGAAAATTGTGTACAAGATGATCAATCATTCTGAATCTTTGTTATAGTTTGAAATCTCTATTCCTTAATTACTCTCTGTCCACTGTTTCATGGTACCAGCAGCACTAAAGCTATTATAACATAGATCAGCCTTGACAAGGAGTAGAAAAGTTTCCAAAACCGCTATGAAGACCTAGAAAACAAGTCTCAGTAATCTCGCCCGCCTTCACCGCTCCAGTTTACTCTACTCTAAATAATGCCCAAGTTTAAGGTTGAAAGTTCTGTTGACTCAGCTAACCATATATAAATCTATCACCTATTATAGTCTGAGCATAGACACTCTATACCAACTTGAAGGCTATAGGAGGCCTGCTTATATTGTGTAGTATTTTAGCCAGCCATCTGGCAAGCATACATGTCAAGCAGTTTATGCTATTTTCGCACTTAGTCTTTGATAGACTCATTCAGTGACATGTAGCCACTCGAGGTCATTGTTTCTGTCACTGCATGCTTCTTTTGTAAGTGGCTTAGTCTTGATTTGATGTATACATAGTACTAGGCAAACTTCACTCAGTTTGATTAATATTGCTTACTACAGTAAAATCTCTTTAAATAGAACCTTGATTTTCCGGTAAAAAAGTTCTAATTATTAAGTTCTAATTAACCAGCCACATATGTACTCCATACATTAGGAACAGTACATTCATCAATTGGAATTAAGCCAGATATTCTAATAATCATGGTTCTAATTATTGAGATTTTACTGTATTATATTATGTCAGGGTTCCATCTAGTGGAGGGGGCTGGGCTCAAACTCTCCAGCTTCCACCTCCAAATTTCCATCTGTAGTGCAAATTACTATAGAGGAGGCGAGACGTGAGGGTCAGAATCAACCTTGAATAGTCTATAAAATGGCCTAAGATACGTACCACCTCATATTAACCTAAAAACTCAAATTATCCCTGGAGGAACATACCCCCAGACCCCCCTACGTATACGTATATCATGTGCATGCACTACCATACCACATACACCACTACACATCTATAGGATACCACATGCACATGCATCTTCCCCCCACCCCCTTCCATTGTTATAGTTTATGTTTGCTGTTGGCCCTATAATGATTATCATTGTCCTGAAAGAAATCCTGCTACATAGATACTGTAACAATGCATACATCGAAAACATGATCACGTTTTGCATGGCAAGCATGCCTAGATAGAACACTGTATGTACAACAGGCATATAGTAATAGTTACTACAATAAATTTTGCACCCGAACCCCCTTACAAATCTACTTATTTCAGGCCAGCACTTCCCTTTATACATTCCTTGATCCACCCCTGTTATATATATATATATGTGTGTGTGAGTGTGTGTGTGTGTGTGTGCGCGCGTGCGCGCGTGTGTGTGTGTGCGTGTGTACATGTGTGTGTGTCACTAGTACTGTGTGTTGTGCCTGTAACTACAGGTGGGCAAGGACCCCACCAAGTATAGTGACAACAATGGCACCCTAGCTACGCTACAGTAAATTGGGCTTCCTGGAATTTTCCGTCCCCAAAGTAATCCAAGTTTATTCATCACTGTGTATTAAGCTATATATAACCTAGGAATAGCACAAGCATGTATTACACTTTGATTCTACACAGGTTTTTCAGATGGATCCGGAGATGGAGGAATTCTGAAGTACAGAGTCTATAATAGCAGGATGAATATTATTATCAACATAATGTGTGTACGCCTTGATCCCCATTGCCATTGAGACAACTGGTATAAATATATGTGGTGATGATGCTCTCGATTTTCTTAAGGCACTCGGCAGTAGAATGAGAGAGTGCACACCTTATCCTCAAGCTCACACAGAGGATCAGTGTCACCATTTAGAGGTTTAACGGATTAGCTATTGTTAGTACTTGTACAGAAATCATGCATATATATATATATATATATATATATATATATATATATATAATTATATAGAATATTATGCATGATTTCTGTACAATCGTTTGACTATAATAATATTATTGTTTGTCTATTCTATGAACTATATATGTACATGATTATATGTGTATGATTATTTTATGGATTAACAAAATATTCTATACATATATGTATATATATATATATATATATATACATATATATATATATATGTATATATATATATGTATATATATATATATATATATATATATATATATATATATATATATATATATATGTATATATATATATATATATATATATATATATATATATATGTATATATATATATATATATATATATATATATATATATATATATATATATATATATATATATATATATATGTATATACATATATATGTGTGTGTGTGTACCCATGTCATGGAATTGGCTAATTTCATTCCCAATCACAATAATTTCTCATGCAAAGTTTCGCCCAATGCATTATGGTTGTTCCACTGGAAGCTGTTGGACAATGTGGTCAACCATATTGCGGAAAGCACTATTAACACCTCCAAACCATGTTTTGGTACCTGTCTCAAACTGGCTAGGAGAGTGCATGAGCAAGCATACAATTAGTAATACTTTCCAAAGGACAAACTTCATACATAATCAGGGAAATTATGACTCACTCAACATGTAAAATATTCCAGATTTCTATTCCTGTACTGTGAAATCTCTATTCCTTAATTACTCTCTGTCCACTGTTTCATGGTACCCGCAGCACTAAAGCTATTATAACATAGATCAGCCTTGACAAGGGGTAGAAAAGTTTCCAAAACCGCTATGAAGACCTAGAAAAAAAGTCTCAGTAATCTCGCCCGCCTTCACCGCTCCAGTTTACTCTATTCTAAATAATGCCCAAGTTTAAGGTTGAAAGTTCTGTTGACTCAGCTAACCATATATAAATCTATCACCTATTATAGTCTGAGCATAGACACTCTGTACCAACTTGAAGGCTAATATAGGCCTACTTCTATTATGTAGTATTTTAGCCAGCCATCTGGCAAGCATACATGTCAAGCAGTTTATGCTATTTTCGCACTTAGTCTTTGATAGACTCATTCAGTGACATGTAGCCACTCGAGGTCATTGTTTCTGTCACTGCATGCTTCTTTTGTAAGTGGCTTAGTCTTGATTTGATGTATACATAGTACTAGGCAAACTTCACTCAGTTTGATTAATATTGCTTACTACAGTAAAATCTCTTTAAATAGAACCTTGATTTTCCGGTAAAAAAGTTCTAATTATTAAGTTCTAATTAACCAGCCACATATGTACTCCATACATTAGGAACGGTACATTCATCAATGTGAATTAAGCCAGATATTCTAATTATCGAGATTTTACTGTATTATATTGTGTCAGGGTTCCATCTAGTGGAGGGGGCTGGGAGGAAGCTTCTACCTCAAACTCTTCAGCTTCCACCTCCAAATTTCCAACTGTAGTGCAAATTACTATAGAGAAGACGAGACGTGAGGGTCAGAATCAACCTTGAATAGTCTATAAAATGGCCTAAGATACGTACCACCTCATATAACCTAAAAACTCAAATTATCCCTGGAGGAACACATCCCCAGACCCCCCTACGTATACGTATATCATGTGCATGCACTACCATACCACATACACCACTACACATCTATAGGATACCACATGCACATGCATCTTCCCCCCACCCCCTTCCATTGTTATAGTTTATGTTTGCTGTTGGCCCTATAATCATTGTCCTGAAAGAAATCCTGCTACATAGATACTGCAACAATGCATACATCGAAAACATGATCACGTTTTGCATGGCAAGCATGCCTAGATAGAACACTGTATGTACAACAGGCATATAGTAATAGTTACTACAATAAATTTTGCACCCAAACCCCTTTACAAATCTACTTATTTCAGGCTAGCACTTCCCTTTATACATTCCTTGATCCACCCCTGATATATATATATGTATGTGTGTGTGTCCGCGCGCGCGCGTGTGTGTGTGTGTGCGCGCGCGCGCGTGTGTGTGTGTGCGTGTGTACATGTGTGTGTGTCACTAGTACTGTGTGTTGTGCCTGTAACTACAGGTGGGCAAGGACCCCACCAAGTATAGTGACAACAATGGCACCCTAGCTACGCTACAGTAAATTGGGCTCCATGGAATTTTCCATCCCCAAAGTAATCCAAGTTTATTCATCACTGTGTATTAAGCTATATATAACCTAGGAATAGCACAAGCATGTATTACACTTTGATTCTACACAGGTTTTTCAGATGGATCCGGAGATGGAGGAATTCTGAAGTCTATAATAGTAGGATGAATATTATTATCAACATAATGTGTACGTGTGTACGCCTTGATCCCCATTGCCATTGAGACAACTGGTATAAATATATGTGGTGATGATGCTCTCGATTTTCTTAAGGCACTCGGCAGTAGAATGAGAGAGTGCACACCTTATCCTCAAGCTCACACAGAGGATCAGTGTCACCATTTAGAGGTTTAACGGATTAGCTATTGTTAGTACTTGTACAGAAATCATGCATATATATATATATATATATATATATATATATATATATATATACCGTACTTCCTCTAAAAATTCGGGAATCTAATTTTCGACAGGGCAGCCTGATTTTGCCTCCCACTACTTCTAAAAATTCGAATTTTGCACAACTCTAATATTCGTGGTAGACCCTCTAATTTCGACAATCGATTTTCTGTTTATCTGCCTTCTTCTATATGGCAAACAAACTCTTCTTCCAATGTCAGGTTTCCAAACTTGTTAGTACACATGGTACGCTCTAACAATACAAGAGATGGGAAAAACAACAACGATACGACTTCAGCCATCTTAAAGAGTCACAAAATGGCCGTAAGAACGCGGGCTCTGTTTTTCGTGACGAGTCTCTAATTTCGTGAAGAGTCTCTGATTTTCGCAAAGCGCCTGTCGACAAGAAGACTTAACCTCTTAAAATTCAAAATATGTGATTTAAAACTACTAAAAATGTCCCAAATTTTTAGAGGAAGTACGGTATATATATAGAATATTATGCATGATTTCTGTACAATCGTTTGACTATAATATTGTTTGTCTATTTTATGAACTATATATGTACATGATTATATGTGTATGATTATTTTATGGATTAACAAAATATTCTATGCATATAATATGTATATATATATATATATATATATATATATATATATATATATATGTATATACATATATATGTGTGTGTGTGTGTACCCATGTCATGGAATTGGCTAATTTCATTCCCAACCACAATAATTTCTCATGCAAAGTTTTGCCCAATGCATTATGGTTGTTCCACTGGAAGCTGTTGGACAATGTGGTCAACCATATTGCGGAAAGCACTATTAACACCTCCAAACCATGTTTTGGTACCTGTCTCAAACTGGCTAGCTCTACAACAGGAGAGTGCATGAACAAGGGTACAATTAGTAATACTTTCCAAAGGACATACTTCATACATAATCAGGGAAATTATGACTCACTCAACATGTAAAATATTCCAGATGGCATGATTATGTGTGTGCGCTTGCAAGCGCGTGCGTGTGTGTATGAGTACAAAAAGTGTGTGGGAGTATAAGCATAATATACTTATATGCATGTGTGTGTCTTTGTTCGTGTGCTTTGTGTGTGTAAGTGTGTACTTAGTCATGCATGTGTCGTATGTGTGTATGAGTGCATGGGGGCACAGGCGTGGGTGTGTGAATGTACATGCAGGCTTCATACTCTTGTTATCACCCATTTCTCAATGTAACTTCAAACCGGTAAATTTCAGGTGAAAAATTTATTGTGTAAATGATAAATGATTTAGGTTGAGCCTGCCTTTACGACAGTCACTGTATGGTATCATGCATGTATAAACTTAAGTCTGCACAATGATGTCACACAAGATTCTTGAGAAAGAATACTTAGTCTAGCCAATATAATTCTGAACAGTCCACTGATAATTAGATTATTTAAGAATTTTGTACTTTATTATGAACTATAATTGCAGTTAGTAGTTAATTCTATAGTCTAAGACTATTTTCTCCTTAGCTAGTCAATAAGATTTTTAATATTAATGATTCAAAAGTTACTGTAGTCCTTCGGCTGTTCCTGATACTTCAGCTGTTTATTAGCTGCATGGAAAAAGCAGTGCAATGACATGACATTGTGTTATGAAGCAGCAGTCACATGACCCATGTATATGTATATGTATATATATATATATATATATATATATATATATATATATATATATATATATATATATATATATATATATAATATGTATGGAATATAGTTACAATATTCATGCATGGTAGGTATAACAAAGATATGTTAATATGTAATATTAATTTTATAGTTGAAATAAAGTGTACATTAAAAACATGAACATGAAGCAAGCATGCTAACAGGGAATAATGACATATTGCTTCAAAGATGATCAAAAGACTAATATTATATGGAGACTGGACAATAACTGTTACAAACTTAATACTAATGCCACACATTGCATGGCCCTTAAGTAATTAATGCTTATAGCTGCCTACAGGAAACAAGACCACTTTCATCCGATTCAATAAGCGTAACTTGTAACAATTAAGAGATTATAAATTGCCCTGGCAATAGTCAATGCGGAGCTTTCAACTCAATACAATAAGAGCACTTACCATTTGTGACAACATCGGCTAACTTCACCCTTTGTAATCCACGTTTTGTAACTTCCTGCTTTCTTTGAACCACAGCAATAATTGCTGGTAACCCCCATATCATTCTGGCAATTGGCATCACTGTAGCACCGCCCATATGCAGCTTCACCTGTTTATTGTATTTATATTGTAAGTAACAAATTACATAGTATCAAGTAACTTGTCTGCATTACTCCAGAATGATTTCTAATAAGTTATTATTATATATTATATGTTCGCTACCTCTGAACAAGATTAGGCTGTTTAAATAGCAAAATACAGTCAGCAATAATTGCTAATTATACTGAAACTCCACATTATTAATGTAGGTGGCCTGTACAAGACACTAAGACAATGTCATCTTATAATATGATCAACATCAGATTCCCAAGACATGAAACAATAATAGTTTGAGATCCTGCAGCTGCACCTTAAAACTGCATTGCTCTAACTATAATATTGTCATATGCTTACTCGAATAAAACATTGCTCCAATGAGTAGGGCAAGCAGAATCAGTCCTTTTCCAGACATGTTATTCAATTTGATATTGTACACTTGCTGTCCAAACAGGTATAACTGCACAGATCTCCTTTTCTACAGAAAGTACTGTAAAATGAAAATGACCACAGCATGCAAGCAATATATTATATATGCATAATAATAATAATAATAGTACTTATATGGCTTATCAGAGTTCATCATTTGTGTGGCTATTATTAAGTACACAGTGGAGTGGTAAAACTATTGCATTATACAGTTGAGCCGCACTATAATGAACCCTGGATACAATGAACTCCCTAGCTAGCTGATACAAAAAACATAATAATAGACCTTAGAATGTGTATAAACACCCTGATATAGTGAACGCCCTGATATAGTGAACCTTTTCAGCGGTCCCGAGGGGGTTCATTTCACTGAGGTTTGACTGTATTAATTAATCTGACAACGTGTGCAGCCAGTGCAACCACTCTAAACCGACCACCCTTGGGACCAAAGAAAAGGGCTGGTTCTGAGAGGTTTTGTACTGGAGTGGTTTTATATGTACAGCAGGTGCAGAGAGCAGGACTTGAATGCAAATCCAGTTAAGAGGCCAGGGGGTTCCAGATTACAGAGAGTTTGGCTTAGAGAGGCTTCACTGTATATGCATGTTAGTGGCAGTACATATAATACCTGATCGACTATATGGATTGGAATACAGTATTTTTTTATACACACATCATTGTTTCTGAGTATTTTATATTTTTGTTGATAAGACTTAGTCTTATATACAGTTTTACAGGAATGTGTTGGGAAAATGTTTTCAAAACTATATATCATCATACAGTTTACAAAATGTTAACTAATAGTATGTTCAATATACGAATCAGCTGTAGTAGTTACTCTTTAATGATTTAAATTATACAAGTGATTCGAACAAGTGGGGCAACAGCCCCTTGAGTTTTTAACTGAAATTATATGCTTGTTTT
>CAUJGJ010000336.1:1348422-1358422 GCA_963170055.1 Halisarca cf. caerulea
ATATGCGGAAACATACCCACCCACCCACGTACACCACCTCCACACACACACACACACACACACACACACACACACACACACACACACACACACACACACACACACACCACACACACACACACATCACACACACACACACACACACATCACACCACACCACACACACACACACACACACACACACACACACACACACACACACACACACACACACACACCACACACACACACACACACACACACACACACACACACACACACACACACACACACACACCACCACCACACACACACCACACCACACCACACACACACACACCACACCACACACACACACACACACACACACACACACACACACACCACACACACACACACACACACACACACACACACACACACACACACACCACAGCACACACACACACACACACACACACACACACACACACACACACACACACACACACACACACACACACACACACACACACACACACACACACACACACACACACACAGCACACACACACACCTTTTGCTGCATATCTGGTGCTATTCCTGCATCCAAAAGCTCCTCCACGATCTCATCATGACCCTTCTCAGCAGCCAGATGGAGAGCACCAGCATTGTTTTTAATCCTCAGGTTCAGTTGGCAGTTTGCCTTGATCAGTTCATGAACGACATTGGGATGACCGTTCCAACAGGCCAAATGTAGAGGAGCCCAGCCATCCTGGGAGGAGAAGGAGAGACAATAAGTAGACTACGTATGTTCATGCACTGTTAAGCCAGTGTCCTTTACAGCCAGGGTCCTGTATGGACAGGGTCCTGTATGGACAAGGTCCTGCATATAGCAAGACTCCTGTACAGTCAGGGTATCATACAGTAACCACTGCAGAGTGGTCCATGGGCAAACTAGACTACTGCAATACCTTGTAGGGAGCACCTGTCTATAGCGATCACTGCAGACTGGTCCATAGGTAAATCTAGTGATAATACTGCACATCTGTATAAGAATCACCTGTCTACAGAGACCAGAGTCACCTGTCTACAGAGACCAGAATCACTTGTTGGCCGCAGAGTGTTATTTGCACTACGCCTCACTGCATTATGTATATCCATGTAGTATGTACATACGTATATTTAAATACACAGTGGAACCTCTGTATTCCAACACCTCCACTATCGACAATTATCTCTAAACTGACCACATTCTGAAGGATAATCACCTTGTTTGACCATCCACAAGCGTACTCAATAATCAACCACTTTCATAATTTGATGTCTAATTCTTATCAAATTATGGCCATGGATTAGGTGTTTAACTGTGCAAGTGTTATGAACTCCCCCCACCCTCCCTCACCAGTCTCTGTTGATCAACATTGCATCCGATTCTCGTCAGAACTCTCACTGCTCCCACATGACCGTTGATGGCAGCACCATGGAGAGGATTGGAGCCCGTCTAGACAAACAGACATAACACAGACGAGTTTACTCAACACTGCGTAAGAATTTGCATGCCTACATACATGCACGTATGTACTGAATTCTTCCATAAAAGGAAGAAATGTCACCTTTGAATGTCACTATGCTGATAGACAGGATGGAGGTCAAACTCAGATTGAATTACTGAGAATATAATATAGTACTCTGCCCTCAGCTATACAAACAGGACACACACACACACACACACACACACACACACACACACACACACACACATGCACACACACACACACACACACACACACACACACACACACACACACACACACACACACACACACACATGTATGTAATATACTACTGAACCTATTTTTATATGCACACACACACACACACACATATATATGTAATATACTACTGAACCTATTTTTATATGTACACACACACACACACACACACACACACATGTATGTAATATACTACTGAACCTATTTTTATATGCACATGCACACACACACACTTTTTTTGAAAACTTCATTATTATAAACCAATGCAAGCTTACAACAACAAAGGAGCCACATAAAGGAAAAATGATTGCCAACACATGCAGTAGATGATGTGGTGCAATAAACATTTTAAGTGGCAGCAAAATATGAAGTAGAAAATATGGTTAAATGATGTGAATGAGACAACACACACACACACACACACACACACACACACACACACACACACACACACACACACGCACACACACACACACAGTACTAACCAGGTCCAGTGTGTTGACCAGTTGCTGAGCGTTGGAGGGGTTGGCATTGAGTAGGGTATGCATTGTACTCACATGGCCATTCCAAGCAGCCCAGTGAATGGCAGTCCAGCCATACTGCATGCAGAGAAAGACAGACAAAATGTTGTAAAATATTTCATTCGCATCAACTTCACTGATACCCATGTAACTTTGGCATACAGAGAAACACACACAAATCATATCTCTCCAATCCACTGAAGATGGTGTGGAGCGAATTCAATAGTAAACCGCCACACAAATCCATCTAATTTCTCAAACTTGTTATCTCTGCAAATTTGTTAGAAATTATTGAGGCTACTCTGTACTACAAAAGTGTGTGTGTGTGTGTGTGCGTGTGTGTGTGTGTGTTTGTGTGTGTGTGTGTGCATGTGTGTGTGTGTGTGTGTGTGTGTGTGTGTGTGTGTGTGTGTGTATGTGTGTCCTCCAAACTCCACAAGTAGACTGACTACATACAGACATGTTCTCAACATGTGCTTCAACAGATGGTTACCAGACATCATTTGCATAAACTGCAGGTGTTTCACTCCTAACCACTCGACACGTACACTTGAGCAATGAGTGCACACACTGTAGTTGCTACCAAACATTCATACACTGTATATATGCATGCAACTAGCCCATGCAGGTGGTGCATACAGCCAGTAGAACAATCATACACCCAGCTATGGTATGTATTTGCATACTGGTGATGTAGCCAGGTGTGTGCATATACAGGGAACATACGTACAAGGCCAGTGTATGTGGGTGGCCCTGCACATTAGCCTACATCACAGGTGTATGCAGGTGTGAGGACAACACATCAACAAAAACAATTTCAGTTGGCGGCAAAGTGTTCTGATGTTTTGAAGACCTCTATGATTCTACATACATACCTATTTACCATCCCCCCACCCCCCTCCCCCCCACACACCTATTACATCACTATACTTTGGTATTACCCGCTCTTGGTCATTATCATGAAAGGTGACATTGCTGAGTGGTGCTGGAACGACAATGATTTCAGATTAGTCAATTGTCTGAGATAAACCAGATCTTAATGTACTCTTGTCAGTCTCGTGTGGGACAAACCAGATCTTAATGTACTCTTGTCAGTCTCGTGTGGGACAAACCAGATCTTAATGTACTCTTGTCAGTCTTGTGTGGGATTAACCAGATCTCAAGGCACTAATGTCAGTCTCGTGTCGGATAAACCAGATTTCAGTGTACTCGGGTACTCATAGTGCCCACCCTTCCCATGGCAAGCCTGTACAAAACTGTAATACAAAAGTCTCTACACAGAGTACACCCTCTGATTTCACAACAACAGCATCACAAGTCATCACCCAGTGTAAATAGACATAATTATACATGCAGACATGCAAGAACCAGCAAGCATTAATGATATTCATTACCACACCATCGTATTGCCATATTAGGCAGTCGATGTGGGTGCTATCAAACAAACTGAACAAACTGTCCACTCAACACCAGACACTGTGGCATGATGACCATGAATATCATTAACACTTAAGACCATGAATAATTAGAGCTATGAATATCATTAACTGGCTCTTATTACAACAAATTGGCAGCCAAACATAACCCCAGATGCATTATTCAGCCACCCAGTGAGTACTAGGAGCATTTATATGAATTACACTGGCTATTGTCTTACATAAATAGAGTACTGAATAGGTACCACTGGTTATTCAAATGCAATTATAGTAGATTAATAAGTGAATGTAATTAACAGGTAAATTGGACCCATCAGCAGCATTAATTGTATCATTACAATTGATATAAACAATGAAACATTAATGGATGTCACCAAATCAGGTGCTTTGAGTAGATCAAACGAGAGAGAGTGGAGTAAGGGTACTGAGCACTGCTTACCATATTTACGGAGTACAAGTCGCACCATGGTTTTGAATAGCATTATCATTTCATCAGCCATAATGGACTATTCGGTGCATAAGTCGCACCCCACATTTTACCAGTAAAATTTAGGCATCAAAGCAGCAACTGATATCCAGTAAATTACAGTATATGCATTGGAGTTGGGGAGGGAAGAGGGAGCTCAATAGTCTACTGCAACTTGTTTGAGCATTGACATTAATAACTGAGACTCGTCATCCCATTGATGTACTCACAACTACATTAGGCACAAACACACACACAAAGTAACCGCATTCCAAAGGGTTTGGCCAATAAGCAGTAGAGGATTAGGTAGTTATTCTTTACTGCACAAGTACATACTCAATACTCCACACTCAGTCTTTACCTACACGTAAACGAGTAGTGATGAAAGTCCCTCAGACAAGTACAGGACCAAGTCGGCACACATAAGCAATGTCTGCTGTCCCAGTGTACTAACTCACACACAAATACACACACACACACACACACACACACACACACACACACACACACACACACACAGTATACTCACCTTATCTTTATCCAAACTGTGTAGTTTCCCTGTATTCAGCAAGTGCTTCACAACATGTTGATGTCCCCGTTTGGAAGCTTTATGCAGAGCTGTTAACCCATTCTATAATGTCATAAGATTGCACATCATACACACATACACAACACATTACACATACACACAGCATACATCATACCCCTACCCAACACACACACACACACACACACACACACACACACACACACACACACACACACACACACACTGCAGAGAGGTGAGGCACATTAGCAGCAGAGCATCCAATACTAAAGCCTCCAATATAGGAAACCTCTCTACAAAGGACATGACTCGAGTCCCTGAACAATACTTTCTAAAGTTCTAATGCTACACAATATTGGACCTCCAAAAGAGGACATCCTCTCTTAAAGGACAAAGCAGCCATATGGTCCTCAGAGTGTCAATCCTTTAACGGAGGTTGCCCCATAGACACCCTATACTACGTACTACAGAGTGTCAATGGTTGCACACCAATACTACTGCAGGCACGGATGCAACACTACCATAAAGGCTAATATACATATAAACAGACCAGACCATATATGCAAGGCAGAGAATGACCTGGCTACTGTACACCTGCTACTATACGTGACCATCATGTAAATCAATGTGATATTCCTGCTACGCCCCCCCCCCCCCTTCACAGTCAGTGGAAATACTGCATGTGCATCTGCCAATGGTGTGTTATGAACCCTCTGGTCAGGATTGGTGTTGTGCTTAGCAAGGAGGAACCAGCTGAGCTCCACTGCGACCACAAGATAATGTGTGTCCACTACAGTCAAACCTCGTTAACACGAAACTCAGGGGACTGTGCTGAAATTTCATCTTAACAGTATTTCATGCAAACAGTACTACATGTTATGTTTGGACCTGCACTTGGACTTGGCTAGAATTTCATGTTAAAAGATATTTCGTGTTAAACAGTTTCATGTTAACGAGGTTCAACTGTATATACCGTATGGAATGTATTTGCTTTAATCTACAGCTCACATCAGGTCAACTACGTACGTAGCTGTTAGCAAAGACACTTGCACAAGAAATAAACGAATCCTAAAACGGCTAAAATCTAATACAGCCTTACAACTAACGAATAAACAAATTCACGAATGGAAGTGTTAATGTTGTCTAATCATGGTCTAATCTGGTACACACACTGGTAAATAACTGGACGAAATTACTTCAACTCGCCACGACCAGCAATTGTAGTTTGATTGGCGAAAGCACAAAAGCACAGTTCCAGAAACACATGCAATCTACCAAGTATGCCTCACCATGTCTGGTGTGAGTTGAGCTCCGTCCACGAGGAGACGTCTGACCTGGTGTAGCTTGCCGTGCTCGGCAGCCACGCGCAGGGCACTACCCGGATCCATCAACACGCGCAGAGTGACACGCACGCGAATTTTCAACGCCAACGAAAGAGTAAAAAGCTCTATTAGCAAAATCGACTAACTTCTCGAAGGATACTTCCTCCTGTCAGCCTTCGGTTCCTGAAGGGAGGGCAGGTTAAGTTTTTATAAGCCTTTCCTACTCGTTGCCCGGGTATAAAATACACAAAAATTGCGAGCATAACCTTCTGTAAGTAGGAGGCGTGGTGTGAGATGGCTGCGCACGTGAGCGTGATTTCAGTCGCTCTCTGCTTGAGGTGGCGCCAGAACCTGTCACCTCGGGTCCTCGAGAGATAGGGCAACCACGCAAGGTGAGATTTGCGTGAAAATATTTCTCTTGAAAGTCAACCTGGTAACCCCTAGTGAGGTAACATTGGTGAGGTAAACTGGCTATAAAGAGATAACAAATTTAATGTTTGTCAAGTCCAACTGAACATGGGTCTTATGTAAATGATACGTTTTCAACAATACATCATGATTAATTGGGATTTGATTGATGCAGCCAACTTGTCTTACCCCCAGATATAACAATGCTATCATCAGAAGCCATAGGATAGAAAGGGATACACCTCCCCACACCCACCCACCATATACACCTGTGCAAACACCTCCGGGTACACCTCCCTACTCAAATGCAGGTACACCTCCCTACTCAGGTGCGGGTACACCTCCCTACTCAGGTGTGGGTCCACCTCCCTACTCAGATGTGGGCACACCTCCCTACTCAGGTGTGGGTCCACCTCCCTACTCAGATGTGGGCACGCCTCCCTACTCAGGTGCGGGTACATTCTCACACCCCTCCCTCAACATGTTAGGCGGTACAAATACATTCATGTAAATACAAACACACAACTGCACATACATACATACATTCACACACCTGCGCAGCGCAAACATGCACACGCATGCACACACACACACACATGTGCATCACATCATAACAACAAATTCCAAAACTTCTACTGCAAGCAGAGTACAGGTCAGGGATAAAAACATGTTTGAGTTGGAACTTCACATTAACTTGAGTACAGATGATATACAACTGACCTGGAGGAAGGAAAAAAGAGAATGCACAATCATAAATACATATTCTGAACCAGTAATGATCCGTTCACACACTGTGAGAGACACCAACACAAACGGACCGGCTTATGACAACACTTGGGGTCAATACCAATGAAGAGTAAAACACACAGGGAAACAAGAAGTGATGCAAGTTGCCCAAAGTAAAACTTTCTGAATGCAATACAAAGGAAACAACCTTGTACACACATACACAGATACATGCTCCCAACAATGTATATTACATACTCTTTAATTCTCACGTGGATTGTATTCACGTTTTTGCAGATTGGAAGCCATCTACAAAAGTTTATACCCGCTAAAATTTAGATCGGGCTCTTGTGCAATGTCTAAACATGGTATTCTGCAAATATGCATAACATGTGAAAATTGAAGATTCGCAGAAGATTTACCCCATGAAAATTGAAGCATATTTGGTATATGATCCTGCTAAATTTTAAGGGGAGCACTTGTCACAACATTCATGGATGAGATTCAGTTGTAAGAATCACACTCCACAAAAACATAGTGTGAAATTTGAACTGCATAATATGTAGGACATGAGCAGAGCAATCCTCAGCAGTACTTACGCTGAAATACAGGGCAATAATAATCTATGACTTGTGCTCTTTGAATACCTGCTGTCATGTTGTCATGCCACACCTTAGTGTTGCCCCGATACTAGAGTAAACCTCTCTAATCCGACACTCAATGGGACTTGAAAAAAGTGTCAGATTAGGAGGTCGTCAGATTACAGAGTGACTCTTAGCATACAGTAGATCCACACTTATCCACACACAATGGGACCAGCTTATGTTCGGATATGTGACATAACTGGATACGTGAAATACATGGAATAGAGAACTACAAGAGCAGGTACAGGCATAAGGAATCATTGTTGACTCATGCATACATGTGGTGAAGCTTTCATGAAGTGAGAATCCAATGTTAAGATGTATACAAATCCACTTTGCAGAATATACACTATACATTACAATACTGTTCTGTATTATTAGAGTACCAGTGTAGAGGGTAGGTCAGATAATCAGAGTGGGCGGATACGTGAGGGTCAGATAAGCAAGGGTCTATTGCATTTCAATATGGTGACTGTACCTCATAAGATGGTTGGATTATAGAGAATGTTAGAGGTGTTGGATGACAGAGAATGTTAGAGGTGCTGGATGACAGAGAATGTTAGAGGTGTTGGATGACAGAGAATGCTAGAGGTGTGCAATGACAAAGATTCTACTGTTTTACCTGTGTATCATGATATTATGCAGACAGGAGTCGCAACATACAATATATCATATTAGCAACTGCTGGTCTATGTAGTTGAATTCAGTGGAACCTTTGTAATTCGACACCTCTACAACAATCCGACCATCTTCTGAGGTACAGTCACCATATTGAAGTATGCAACAGTCACTCCAAAGACCAACAACCTCCTAATCCGACACATTTTCCGGTCACTGAGTGTCAGATTAGAGAGGTTCACTGCACTAACAAGATCTTGTGGGATGACTTCCCATACTGGGTTGAGCATCCGCTAGTGAGCGGGTGTTTCCGTATCCACCCAAGTAACTAACTCATACTATTTAACTGTGGGAATGAAGACCGTGTGAGTAGTGGAGTCACAATACTACCACTGCAGTGCTGTTCTGGTATACGTTTGATTGATATATACACTGATTCACTGCATCACACACAAAGTGTCCATCATTTGGAGTCAGTCAAGTTATCCCAAATATACACCCACACAACTCGTCCTGAAATGGCATTTAGAGGAGAATTCAGTAAACACACTCAAAATGGCCAAATTCAGTGAATACTGTACACAACAGACACACACACACACACACACACACACACACACACACACACACACACACACACAAGTGGCGAATGCCACAATATGTCCACACAAGGCATTCTCCACTCCATTACGTAACATTATGTACATAGGACATTACATATGTACATACATGCATAGTTGTTCAAACATCCGCACACAGATAAGGCAATAAACCCCTGCCCTGCATTCAGATAGGTAACCACTGTCAACACTGACAGGAAGATCTGCTCAGATGGTCAGCATAATCACATTACCAAACAGTGAAGCACTTCTGGCCCATGAATCCACTCCTCACCAGTGGCATAACGTTATTCATACACACAGGACATTTTTAGAGTCACATAGTTGGCATACACTGTCACTATCTGTGGATGCAGTAAACAACTCTTACTGGGGGGCTGCAGAGAAGCATGTGGGAATATGGCAGAGGTCCTTTATGTTGTAAGGCTCAGGTATGTATAGTATAATTATGTTGTAATACTGAGGTATGTATAGTATAAAGTGTGTGTACACAGAGGGAGCCAGTCCTCTGGGAAGTGCCAAGTGTCACCTTTGGCATTCCGGCTCATCCCAACATCACAGTATGTACAGCTGTTCCACAATTCCCACTCAATTTGCCTACTGAGAATCAGAGAATTACAGGTGGGCGGATGGCCGTGGTGACACATGTACCTAATATGCAGTGCTGACCACTCAAGTATGTCTGTGAGGTGATACCATACTCTACAGCCAAAAACATGAGCAATACACGCATGCAGTGCAACCCTGGGTGTGGCAGACCTGGAGAGTTCCACTATTCAAAGAAAACTTCCACTCTGGTAATGTGAGTTTGCTGAGAAGTGGATACCCTGGTGACGAACACTATGGTAAACTCCACAAGTACCTCCAGGTATACCATACTCCACATGTACCTATAGGTATACCATACTCCACATGTACCCATAGGTATACCATACTCCACATGTACCTATAGGTATACC
>CAUJGJ010000336.1:1360922-1368422 GCA_963170055.1 Halisarca cf. caerulea
CAGCACAGTGTACTGCACCTATAGGACATCACAGTGTACTGTGCCTATAGGACATCACAGTGTACTGCACCTATAGGACATCACAGTGTACTGCACCTACAGGACATCACAGTGTACTGTACCTACAGGACATCACAGTGTACTGCACCTATAGGACATCACAGTGTACTGTGCCTATAGGCCAGCACAGTGTACTGTACCCATAGGACATCACAGTGTACTGTGCCTATAGGATATGTGAGTGAACTGTTTGTTTGTTTGTTTTACACACACACAGAGATGTACACACAGACACACACACACACACACACACACACACACACACACACACACACACACATACACACAGAATCGGTAATACACAGGTGCGGATGGACACACACATGCAGCCACCACACAAACAACAGCAACAACAACAACACCAACAACTACAGAGTAAACAACACAGGACACAGCAGCTGCAGCTGCAATAGCCCTCAGGTGGATCATAGGGTGTGGTCCACCAGGTGGACACAGACCCACCAGGTGGAACACAGGTGCCCACCAGCAGCAACAGATGGTGGGAGGGGGAGTGGATCAAAGGAAAATCACACATCTGTGAAATTGCTCCATTCCTCACCAGATGTGCTGGGAAATACTAACAGTGATACCTGAGATTGATCCAATGAATTTCATTATTAATCATCCATTAAATGTGGTCAAATTCTTCTATAATTGTCCATTAGATGCTGACATGAGTAGTTCTCCCCTTCACCTAATCACGTCAATGAATATCATTAACTCCCAGAGTTGCTTTTTGGATACTGTATACAGTACACAACATGTTGAAGCCATGACAACAATAAAAACCATTAGAGTTGCCATGGAGAAGTATGCTAGTACAAAACACACACACTTGAGTATCCCAAGAAAAAAGTAAGAGGCAATTTATCACAAATGGGTAATTCTCCAATTATACAGGTCGAGATGATAATGAGGTAATCTGAAGCATGCTACTTTGATATTACATGAATGCAATTACCTGCATTCAAAGAAGATTGAATTACAAATAATATGTAAGAAGATTTGATTAATCTGCTGTGATTAAACGATGACATGTTAATGTTTGATATGATTGAAGTATCACTTACCACCATGAGGACACATTAATCAGTGTAGGCTATAGTAGCCAGAACAATCTGCAACCCCCCCAGGACTTGGTGGGATGGGCTAGCAGTCCAGGCCAAGACCTCTCACCTGTTTGGTGGGATGGTCTAGCAGTCCAGGTTCAAGCTACCAGGATCCTCATTGTAATCCCCCCCCCCCTCAGTACTTGGTGGGATGGTTTACCAGGCCAGGCCACAACCCTCTTTAGGACCCTTTTCACAAACTCCCAGGTGCCTGTTGGGATGGTCTAGCAGGCTAGGCTACAGCTGCCAGGACCCCCTTTGTAACCCCCAGGTACTTGCTGGGATGGTCTAACAGGCCGGGCTGGAATTAAACCTGAGATGAAAGGTAGTCAAGTCAGCCTAGTCTGTGTATTTTCTCTCTATTTCCCAACGTGGCTGCTTCATGAACTGCTGGGGAGAAATGTCATCATTTGGAGGGTATACTGCAGACATCATCAACTGCAGGTACATAGCTAGGTGCTCTTTGTAAGGTGGTGGCTGGTGAATACAGCTGATCACTACTACACCACATGCGGGTTCGCTGTAGCATCGCAGTCAAACATGCATGACTCACACAGATCTCAATGCATGTCCCCTGGGGCAACCTCGTTCAACCGTCTACCACTACCATACAGAAACTATATACTGCAATTTTCTAATTTTTCGTATGAGAGAAGTTCAGAGAAATCCCACCATATAGAAATCAAATCACCACTTCTACAAAAGTGATGAATAATTCAAGACATGTGGAAGTAACCTTTTAATAAGGGTAGAGGTTAAAATGGCCGCTTGCAGTCTGCCACAGTGTGGCTTCGATCCGAGGATACCACGTTTATAAAGAGTCCTGAGAACCCAACGTTGAGGATATGGTTACTTCTAGTCAGGAAAATAAAAAAGACGCTACTTACAGCTATATTCGATTGCTTTATTGCTGTCGTTGCTAACATCTACCCGACTACTGCTACCAGGAACTCGCAACATCTTGGAAATCGAACGCATGCAATGAGCAATCAGCAAATGATCGAGTACTGACAAATAATTAGAGACAATGACGAAAATTAGAATACAGCATATTTTATCAGAAACTAGAAGTGAATTGACAGTGCTTGCAACAAGTGACGAAAAAATTAGGATGATGAAAATTAGAATATATAGGGTACAGTGAGGCCTGCTGTTCAGGATACTTGGATTTCTGGACACTTGCATAAACTGGACAGTACGTCCCAAATTCTCACACACATAATATGAATGACATTGGAGGAACCCTGGGTGATCAGGACACCTCTGTAATCAGGACATTTTTGGTGGTTCCCAAGGTGTCCGCATTACGCACACTCAAATGTACTGTAGAGTGGAACCCCTGTAATCTGACACCTCAATAATCTGACATTCTCTCTAATCCGACAGTATACGAGGCACAGTCATCACAACATGCCAAGACTCACTCCATAATCCGACAACCTCTGTAATCTGACACAGTATTGCTGTCCACAGAGAGTTGGATTATAGAAGTAACATTGTACCAATCGTACACTGATGGCTAGGTATTTGTAATGTATATCTGGAAATACTGGCGTCATTTTTAATTTGGCGGTTTGGCGGTCAGGATCAAAATCACCAAATTCTATCACCAAATTCATATAAACCTACTTACTATGCTTTGTCCTTGCTGTGCAACCGCTAAATTTAATTTTTGCCAATATTTTATTACAGCCTGATCTTGCGCAAATTGCCCAATTTAATGATCGTCAATATTTCCGGATATACAATATGTGAACAACTGACCCATTCACTGTATAGCCCATCTCTACCCTGCATCTGTAGGAAGAGGTCTTCTAACCTCCTTAGCTGCTATATACGTACGTATGTAAATCATTGACCAAATTGCACACACAGAGATCACATTATCAATTACATCATAATTCATAGTGCACACACACACACACACACACACACACACACACACACACACACACACACACACACACACACACACACATACACACACACACACACACACACACACACACAGACACACACACACACACACACACACACACACACACACACACACACACACACACACACAGAAACACACACAGAAACACACACACACACACACACACACACACCTTCCTGGGCACAGGGTGACAGAATAGCATTACTCTATGGGTACAATGCACATGATCCCTGGGGAGAGGTGTGTGTGTGCATGACCCAATGGAATGAGTGAACTGCAACCTTTGTTCACTGCTGAGGTCACTCACAACACACAAGAACCCTTTATCCTGTAAACAACAAATATTTGGGAATTCCATCTTTGGAAGGGGCATTCCTTCCAAGGGAATGTGGGCACATGTGCTAACTGTGGGAAGGGCAGCAACCCCAAGGTGTGACACAAAGCGTGGGTTAGTGGAAAAATGATTTCAACCCCAGCTATGAACAACAGGATATTTTGACATATTTTGTACATTTCCAAAGAATGATGTCTCAATTTCTCATCTAATCCCTCTACACACACACACCCTGTAATGTGTGTGTGTGTGTGTGTGTGTGTGTGTGTGTGTGTGTGTGTGTGTGTGTGCGCGCGCGTGTGTGTTTATATATGTGTGTGTGTACTATCCAAATACAACAGACAGGTAATTGTGTGTTCTGTCCCAATGCTGTTCTATGTACATCTCACCAACGTTCATGCCCTCATCTGTCACACTATGACATGCAAATCTCAGACTTCACATAACAACATCACTTTCCCACGACCCGCAATTCTTCAAATACCGCTCTACACACAGCACCTGTGATACATAGCGTACACCTACATCACACCTGGGAGACATGCTCCTGCACACAGCACCTGGGAGACATGCTCCTGCACACAGAACCTGGAAGACATGCTCCTACACACAGCACCTGGGAGACATGCTCCTACACACAGCACCTGGGAGACATGCTCCTACACACAGAACCTGGAAGACATGCTCCTGCACACAGAACCTGGAAGACATGCTCCTACACACAGAACCTGGGAGACATGCTCCTACACACAGCACCTGAGAGACATGCCCCTACACACAGCACTTGGGAGATATGCCCCTACACACAGCACTTGGGAGACATAGCATACACCTACACACAGCACCTGGGAGACATGCTCCTACACACAGCACCTGGGAGACATGCCCCTACACACAGCACCTGGGGGACATGTATAGTTACTTGTTACAGCCATGATGACATGCATATCGAGCCATACCCACACACCACCATCTGCAACAGGCCGCAAGGACATCCCATAATATTCTTACTCACACCCACACAGCAAACTGACGCTGCAACTTCCCAAACCACTTGTAACTCCCACCCACACAGATCAAAGACTGCATACAATATACACACAAGCACACACACATCCACTCCTCACATGCTAGGGTTGGTGCAGCTGGGCTGGTATGGGACAAGATGTGACAAACTTTTTCAACACTATTCAAACAGTGTGTGTCCAGTCGCATGGGAACTCCAGGGCTTTATCAGATTCCAACTCTCTTAACGATATTCATAGCCTCATAATCACTTTCATAGTTTTCAAATTTAATTCATGACCCTTTCCTCCAACTCACTCACATGATCACACACACTCTTATGCAACTACTCCTCACAGAACATGTACCCCACATGGCTACAATTTGGGGGATGGATTTCTCTGAGAATTCCGGATTTTAGTGATTTTCACGGTTTTACGTTTGCGGCTGACCATGCTTTGACACTACATGGGAATATCACACAAAGACAACTGCCAACCATTCCAACAAACGTCACATGTTTGTCACATGTTCGACACATGTACAACAAACGTCCACTCCTCAACACAGTACAATAATGGTGACTGCCCCATACGAGACCAATACAAACACATACAACAGTACATGAGGTCTGCATCACTTGCACAGTGGACTTTGGTTAGTAAGCACCACCATGGACAAACTACATGATAGCAGTACTTACTATCAGTGTCATTTTCAACGCTCTACATGAGATAGGGAGAGAGAGGGAGAGAGTCCCTACTATCCAGGAGTAAGCACTACCCAGGTACCGTATAGCCAGAAAGGTTGGCGGGGAATTTACTTTGGCGAATTGGCGATTTCTGTGTCCACCACCAAAGTATAATCGGCCAAATATTTCGCTGAAGAAACCAAATATTTTACACTGTATATGTAACCATAGAATATCTTTGAAGAAACAAGGAGTAACCTGCTGATTTTAGGCGGGGGAATGCCCCAATACTCTGTTGTCGACCGTACAATGACGGACATGACGAACAAGCAGTGCACACTCTTTTCGATCTTCGAATTTCCCCAAGGCCACAGCGCACCCATGCTACTGTAGCCATCTTATTATTCATAAATTATGAATAAAATTATAGTGTCCCCAGAGGCAATCGCCAAAGTAAAACCCGCCAATGTTTAATTCGGGCACAATTCGCCAAATTTTCTTCCCGCCAACCTTTCCGGCTATACGGTACTTACCAAGTTTCACTGTATGGGAAGCTTAGCCCTGCGATCAGTAAAGCAGATCTGAGCTGCTCAAGAAAACTCGTTCCTGACAATTGGGTGTAAAGCACTCCAACTAGTGTAGCCACGACAATCACGATACATTTCGCATCATGACACACACATGCACTTGACCATACCATTCACTAAAGACACTTTGTACTGCTGTACAGGGCATGTGAGACGGGCAGATGTACAGGGCATGTGAGACAGGCAGATGTACAGGGGATGTGAGACGGGCAGATGTACAGGGGATGTGAGACACGCAGATGTACAGGGGATGTGAGACGGGCAGATGTACAGGGCAGGTGAGACAGGCAGATGTACAGGGCAGGTGAGACAGGCAGATGTACAGGGCATGTGAGACAGGCAGATGTACAGGGCATGTGAGACAGGTGCAGATGTACAGGGGATGTGAGACAGGCAGATGTACAGGGCATGTGAGACAGGCAGATGTACAGGGCATGTGAGACGGGTAGATGTACAGGGGATGTGAGACAGGCGCAGATGTACAGGGGATGTGAGACAGGTGCAGATGTACAGGGGATGTGAGACAGGTGCAGATGTACAGGGGATGTGAGACAGGCGCAGATGTACAGGGCACGTGAGACGGGCAGTCCAAGTCAGCTCTCCACCAGAAGTAGTGCACTATCCAAATGTTCTACTGGACTAAACACAATATTTATCCCCATAGTTTATCAATAGATTGGAAGTTGTTAGTGTGAATACTAATTCTCCTGGGAAAATTGGATAGATTAACGAGCATAGTAGGTCTCACATGTCAGCTTACTCGTGCACAAAACTGATGGAGGATAAAGGGAATGGTAGATGAATCAGCAGCTGATGAACACACATTCACTGCATTTGTTCAGGTACATAGTATGTATATTTCCCTATCAAAAAACTGTCGAAAAAGCCGAACAAGTTGTTTATGAAGCTCCAAAATGTACCAAAGTGAGTTTTTAATGGAAAATATGGTTGATTGTAATGTATGGGCGGCCATTTTTTTCCACACCATCCCTATACATGAACTACTACCATAGTTCCCGGTATACACATGTATGGTTATATGTGGGTTCGATGGCGCGAGAGAACCGTAACCATTACATGTCAGGGTCACCAATATGGTTATATGTGGGTTCGATGGCGCGAGAGAACCGTAACCATTAGTTGTTTAATCGAATAACATAACCAGCACGAGGAGACAAGACAGAAGACATGGTGGACAAGGGACACACGTGGTTGATCGTTCTGCGCATGCGTGTAAAAGTACAATTAATAATAAACAGAGCGGTTAAATACAAAACACACAAAGGCCTAAAGTACTGTCCACCACACATGCACTCCTCAATGGATGATCAGCATGAAAAGTGAAGTGACCCCACACACCTTTTATTGATCATCAAACCACAAACTATGGTATCACTTGATATAATGATACATCAGTCATCCTGATACCGTGTGTATGCACAAATTTCGTGGGATGAAACTTTCACTGATTTCACAGATTGGAAGCAAATTGTGAAAATTTAAGCCTGTGAAAATTTAGGTAGTGTTTATGCAACAACTAAAATGGTCGTCAAAAGAACAGGAGTAGTTGAGAAGAAATTCAGTGCCTTCGCTTGTTTCATAAATGGCCTTTTCCAGAAACAGAAATAAAAGAAGTTTATATCAATAAAAGACTAAAAGAAAGTGTGATTAAAGGGGGATCTGTGAAAAAAAAAACGGAAAATTTTGACAATCGGTGATCCACAAAATTTTCATCCTGGGTAAGTTTGCACACATACAGTTCATCTCTACACACG
>CAUJGJ010000336.1:1375922-1380922 GCA_963170055.1 Halisarca cf. caerulea
CTTCTTTGCTGGAGGGGTTTCAGCAGCTAAATACATATACAAGCTAATCCCATATAAAAAAGCAAAGATGCGCTGCAATGGCTACATTTGGCCGAGGGAATGTGCTTTCATTCAGCTTTCCACTGGGTATGCTATTATTAAGCCGTCCCGTCTGGCTCTTTCGACCGACTGAGAGGCCGCGGCGACGATCGTGTAAGAAGCACATAGAACTCTAGTCATCAGAAACCAAACGTTTCATAGGCATCCGGGGCTAGTTGAGGGGCGAGAGTCTGCATTTGGAGGATATCTTTGCAGGCATTCATTGGTAGCACGGGAGCAGATCACTGACAGAAGAACCTTTTCACTTATAATGACGATAACAGAAGAGATTGTTTGCCATTTGGCTAAAGAAGACATATATTCCTGTTGTAGAGCTTGAACTTGATTCTATCCGGCCATTTTTCCAGATTCATGATTTGAACTAATCGATGCGTTCGTTGCAAATTGTTCGCATTATTTTTAATAATGTATACTATTCGGCAATTACTATTACAAAGGGTGTTTTGGTCCCAGCCAGACGAGGACCCTGGTACAGATTTTGGCTCAGTCTTTTCCAGACTGTTCGCGAGGGCAGCATAAAATGGCGGCGCCCGAGTGACGGTCTGGCTACGAGACTACCTCTGATGGTAAGTACTGATTTTATGTCCCCTTCGAGGTACATACTAAGCAAGTTTTACTGCACTGTAAAGTAAAACTTGCTCAATATGTACACACCTTGCAAAGGGAAGACAAAATTCAGAACAGTTACTTCTCATCAGTGGTACTAACTACTACTAGTACCACCCCCCCCCCCCCCCTCCAGCATACTGGGATTGCTGGTGGCTCAGTAGGTCAGCACTGGAAGTTAAGCAGTGAGGAAAGGGCACCATCCCACCTGTGTACCATTTGGTGATTTTCCCTGCACCCCCTGCCACCAACTTGGGTATGAATGACCTACTGCAGCCACCAAACTAACTTAGAATTTGATTTAATTTGATGTGTGTGTGAGTGAGCGTGTGTGATACTGGGGGACTTAGTAGTAGCCTCTGGCTAACGGCCAACCCAGTTTAAACAAGAAAATTTTATACTAGTTGTGAACAAAGTTCAGAACATCGCAAAATTGTTCTCAATTTGCTGAATTGTGTCACATGATATTAAATAACTGTCACCCTTTCATATATCCTGAGGGACACTCACCATACTAGGCTATGCTAAGAATCTCTGGCTAATCAAACAATCTCTGTAGTGACACAATTTTGCTGCCCACAGAGTGTCAGATTATAGACTCCGAGGTTTCACCGTAGTTTTCCAAAATGTTCTGCCCATGTGAAAGAAAGTGCCCCCATAAAGATGTCCGACACGATGGCTACCCAATTCGATCACCAAAACGACGGAATGGTGTATCCTACCATTTAACGAAAAAGATTCAAAAATTTTGTCCATGGGAAAATTAGGTATTGTTGCATTGAAGTGTTTCAAGTTGGTAAAAGTATTTGATCTGTTATGATTAAGCCGTCAGACACCTAAAACTTGGTGACTTAGGACACGTCCTGTTCGGAACGTAGGTAAAGAATACAAACATATTTTTTGTCTTGACGCAGAGCACACCTCTGCCCGCATCAACCAGTAACACTTCGCTGCGACTTGTCCTTTAAACTGACTTGCAACTTTAGTGCAAAGATTTGCATGTTGGCCGAAATCTCTCAATCAAATGTGTGGGAAGCTCAATCTGACTACCCTTACAGACGGAAACAATTAACCTAACTAAACCGCTCAGTAATTACTATTATTATCATAGATACTATTAGGGCAATTTTATGTACTGTGTGCATAGGAGTGGACAGACTGGGGACAGAACTACCCTGGCTACACACACACACACTGCATGGGAGTGAAACAAATAGCATACAGGTGGCAATAGTAGATGCACACATTTACACATGTCAAAGGCCAGGGATGTAAGAACGAAGTCCATCTCTTGCAATGCGTTGAGAGGCTGGATACAGGCATGCACATCCCACACTTGAGCACAAGCTACTGCTTACTAATTTGAACACTGCACACACGTGAATACACACACACACACACACACACACACACACACACACACACACACACACACACACACACATACACACACACACACACATACACACACACACACACACACACACACACACACACACACACACACACACACACACACACACATACACACTGCTGCTGCTCACCGATTTGAACATCCTCTGAGGCCAGAGGTAGCAGGAGTGCAGGAGTTGAGAGAACTCAGTTAGAAAAGAGAAAGAGTCATATTCCCCCCCAGTCCCAACCAAGAGCTGGACTGTTGACACAAACCAATCAAATCCAGGATAGTCGCCATGGAGATAGGCTGTAAATGGTGAATATACATACATACGTATAAACACAAGATATGTCAAAGGACATGCTACCACAATTTATATAGCGGAAAGAGAACTACTACGGCACATACAACCAATAAGATGAGCCATCATGTCAGTGGAGGACATGATTGTGGCCACTACCAAAAGCCACACCTGACGATGGCTGTAAACTAGTATACGTATGTAGCAGAATGATTCTCTCCTACTCTAGTGTGTGACTCTAAGGCCTAGGCCACACTATCGTTAAAATACAAGTGAATGAATAATTCAGACGAATCGTCGTCGACGGTGAACATGTTTACCTAACAACAAATGCCTAATTTGCATTCAGCGTTCGTCAAAATCATTCGTTGCGGTCAATTCGTTGTTTACATTGACACTTTTTGACGAGAATGTGGCCTGGCCTTAATAAGACATTTGATCTGCACTACAGCATAATGTGTATACGTGTACGTATTTACACATGTACGCATGTACGCATGTACACATGTACGCATGTATGCATGTATACATGTACGTATGTACGTATGTGGTCTCGCATCACTACTGCAGTAGGTGAGACTGTGTGTACCTGATGATTACATCACTGTTCCAGTAGGTGAAATATTGCAACACACTGTACGCGTACAAACTTTGTGCACGAAGAAAATTTTCGCAGATTTTGCTGATTGGAAGCCATGCATGAAAATTTAAGAAAATGCTTGTGCAATAACCAAAATGGCTGCAGAAGTGGAGTCGTCAAGAAGCACGTCAATGTCTTTGCTTGCTTCTTTTAATGGCTATCACCAGAATAAGAGGAAGTTTATATCAATAAATGACTAACAGAAGGTAGCGTTAAAGGGGGATCCACAAAATAAAATCCGTGGAAATTGTGAAAATCGATGATTCGCGAAAGTTTCATCATGCAAAAGTTTATACGCGTACAGTATATGCAATACGTTAGGAAAAATGCTGATCATTGCATCACACTCCAGAGAGGTTACAATGCACCACACCAAGGACTACGTTACAACAGACAAACTGGGCACATTACATCACAGTCACGAGACATTGCAACACACCAAGGAGACATTGCATCACACTAAGGAGATATTGCAACACAGCAAGGAGATATTGCAACACAACAAGGAGACATTAAATGTATCAGGGAAATGTTAGTACACAAGGAAGGGCCATTTCACCACACAAAAGGGACAATGCAAACACCATGGAGACATCAAACATACCAAGGAGACATTACAACACACCAGGGGAACGTTACAACACACCAGGGGAACGTTACAACACACCAAGGGGACGTTACAACACACCAAGGGGATGTTACAACACACCAAGGGGACGTTACAACACACCAAGGGGACGTTACAACACACCAAGGGGACATTACAACACACCAAGGGGATGTTACAACACACCAAGGGGACGTTACAACACACATCATGGAACACGTGATCTACTGTACACTCTCACACACCCAATGGGGACTTGTCAATCTTATGCTGCTGTGAGGACAACATTCTCTTGACTGTGACCTGAAGAGTGTACAGCTGCAGCTCATGTTTGGAGGCCACTCCAGAGGGGATTAGTCCCAGGTGTGTGCCATATCTGAGAGGGTGGGATAAAGGGTGTTTTGTGTGTGTGTGTTTGTGTGTACATGTGTGTGTGCGTGCGTGCGTGCGTGTGTGTGTGCGTGCGTGCATGCATGCATGTGTGCATGTACACCCTGACCTCACAGAGAGGTTGGATCCAAGTTTTAATATCCTCTCTTCTCTTTCCTGTAGGCTTCCCATGACATTCTTACTGGTTGGAACAAGTTTAGGGAACACGCTCCATGTTCCGTCCAGTACTAACACCTTCACACAGGATTGAACCAGTTTTGACAAAACTGCGGATGAAACAATCAGAACAGTTATGGCTCCTTCTTCATGTAAGAATCATAAAAATTGCATGTCACAAAAGACATGTACTGTGCGTATGCCTCTTGAATATCTTGAAATGCACGTGTGCATATTCACTTTATCTATGCATTTTGTGATTCTTACACAAGAAGTAACTGTTAGGTACAGTAGATTAGTGTGTCTACTGTACACGCATAAAACTTTTGCTGATTTTGCGGATTATCAGCCCACAAAAATTTAGGTCAAGTGCTTGTGCAATGACCAAAATGGCCGTCAAAAGAACAGGAGTCGTCAAAAACACTGCAGCGCCTTTGCTCTTTTCTCTAATGGCTTTCATCCACCAACAGGGGAAGTTTATATCATAGACAACTAAAAGAAGGTAGGATTAAAGGAGGATGTGCGAAAATAAAACTGCAAAAATCTGCAATCATTGAAAGTTTCAACCCGTGAAAATTTGTACATATACACACAGTCCTACACTGAATATCACCTGGTAGCTTGTATGTGTGTGTACACTCACGGTCATTGGGGATAGAAGAGGTGGATAATAAAGCCTTCACCAGGTGCTGTTGACAGCTGTGTAGCCATTTGTGAGCATGCTTTGCAGAGGTTGGCACTTTCTCTTTCAAGAAGCTACTGAACCCTTTGTCTGCAGGCGAACAGGAAGAGCAAAGGTAGAAAT
>CAUJGJ010000336.1:1385922-1393422 GCA_963170055.1 Halisarca cf. caerulea
GTAATGCCTTTCCTGTCAAGTGTCCAGCTAAGTGCAGTCAAGTGGTAGAACGGAAATACATGATGCAGCATCTCACAGAATGCCCTGAGGAGCTAGTGACATGTGACCATGCTGCACTAGGTGTGTGCAATGCTATTGTAAAGAGGAAAGATAAGGAAAACCATGTTTCTGATGAAACTGCCCATTATTATTCACTTATGCAGTCGTACGCACAACTACAACAAATAGTTTCGGCCTTCGTGCTAACTAGATCCTTTGACTGTGTTAACGTGACCTGCCTACCCCTCTCCTATCGTCCCTGGCTTCAGAACACTCCCACATGCTACCCTCATCCTCCGTGGGTAGTTAAATAGGAAGGAGTTTCACAGAAACTGGAGGAAGAAATAGTATTAGCAAATGATCCCATCCATTCTCATTTTGGAGGTTACAAAATGTGTCTCTCTGTTAACCTACGTACTTCAACGGTGTTCAGTCGCCTCATGAAAGGAGATGATGATGACAATCTTATCTTCCCATGCAAAGCGTACATTGAAGTCAACTTGCTCAATCAATTGATGGACCATAACCACTGTAGACTGCTGACACTTACACCACAGATGACCGTCACTTGCTTTGGCAAACGTGTAAGATCTGGAGATATTGGGAATGGAATTGGATCTCGCAATGTCCATCTTCAATGCAACCGTCAAAACAATGGTCCTTACCTTATAAACAACTGCTTATTTCTTCGAGTTGACCAATTTAAAGTTGATTAAGAAAGATTATTTCTGACATGCCATTCGCTACTTAACATCCATATTCACTTAATCACTGATTGTATCACAAATTAATTCTGAAAATTTGTTATGGAAATGGTTGAACAAATTCACTTTGTTGAAAATGGACAATATGTTGGTAATTCAATAAACAACATATTCACTACTAATCTTATATATGTATTCACATACGTACGACAACACAATAAAGCACCTCTGAGCAACAACTTTGCATGAGGTAGAGAAAGATACATGACAAACCTGTGGCTCCCCAGCCATGCTCCCCACCCATGTTCCCATCCATGCTCCCCATCCGTGCTCCCCACCTGTGCTCCCCACCCGTGCTCCTCATCCATGCTCCCATCCGTGCTCCCCACCTGCATTCCCCATCTGTGCTCCCCACACATGCTCCTCGCCCATGCTCCCCACCCATGCTCCCCACCAGTGCTCCCCACCCATGCTCCCCACCTGTGACTGGAGGTGTGATGTGGACGAGACTGTACAGGACTGGGGATGTGGTGTGTACCAGACTGAAAGGGTGGTGTGTACAGGACTGGGGGTGTGGTGTGTACAGGACTGGAGGTGTGGTGTGTACAGGACTGGGGGTGTGGTGTGTACAGGACTGGAGGTGTGGTGTGTACAGGACTGGAGGTGTGGTGTGTACAGGACTGGAGGTGTGGTGTGTACAGGACTGGAGGTGTGGTGTGTACAGGACTGGGTGTGTGTGTACAGGACTGGAGGTGTGGTGTGTACAGGACTGGAGGTGTGGTGTGTACAGGACTGGAGGTGTGGTGTGTACAGGACTGGAGGTGTGGTGTGTACAGGACTGGAGGTGTGGTGTGTACAGGACTGGAGGTGTGGTGTGTACAGGACTGGAGGTGTGGTGTGTACAGGACTGGGGGTGTGTGTACAGGACTGGAGGTGTGGTGTGTACAGGACTGGAGATGTGGTGTGTACAGGACTGGAGGCCATTCCCAAGCAGTTATTTAGAGTACTTCAGGTGATGGCAAAAAGGAAACTTATGGAGGTCTACCTTAGTAAAACATCAACAACACAACTAGAAGTCACTACACAGCCCTAATAGGTAGCAAGTTTTCAATGAAATTATCACTAAAATACAATAATGTATAGTGGAACTTGTGAATGCTAGCAGTGCATGAACAAGTAGTTGTGCTACAAATAGAAGGTGCCATATTAGGCAATTTCAAATCCTTAATGATTTCATACATTGTCGGAAAGCAAAATGGCTGCTTCACAAGACCTCACAAAGCACAGCTACAAAGGAAGAGAATACACGTTTGTCGACCCAGCTGTTCACCTTCTGGTTGAATTCAAATGTGCCATTTGTCTCCAGCTTGTGGAAGAACCAGTCCTGACCAGTTGTGGGCACTTGTTCTGTGCAAAATGTATCAAATCACAGCAAACCTGCCCAACATGTCGCATGAGGCTCACAACTACACAAGATCAGAGAAGTGAGAGGCTGTTGAAGGCTTTTAAGGTGAAGTGCCCCAATTCAGAGAAGGGGTGTGAGTGGGAGGGAGACTTAGGGGATACTGAAGAACACATGAAGAAGAAATGTCCACATCAACAGGTGACCTGTCCAAATGGATGTGGACAGGCTATCGAGCGCAAATCACTATCAGCTCATATACAAATCTTTTGCACATATCGCAAATATAAATGCCTTCACTGCAAGAGAGAGGGACTGTACAAGGAGATAACAGAAGAACATCTTGTTATCTGTCCATTACTCATGCTGGACTGTCCTGCCAAATGTGGACAACGCATCGAGAGGGAAAACATGAAACACCACCTATTCACGCAATGTCCAGAAGAGTACGTTTCATGTAAATATGCTGCAAATGGATGTGATGTGCTTGTGAAGAGGAAAGACATAGAGAAACACGAATCTGATGACTCCCTCCACGTTCAGATGTTGATAAGATCCCAAGCTCAGTTGCTGCAATTGGTTACTAAATGTCTCATGACTAAATCTTTGGATTCTGCTGATGTCACATCTCTCCCTCTCTCCTCGCGTCCCTGGCTACAGAACACCCCAACCCGCTACCCAGTTCCTCCTTGTGTTGTCAAGTTTGAACGAATCAGTGCAGTGCTGAGTAGGCACATGTGTGAGAGTTATTCAGTTCACTCACACTTTGGAGGATATGAATTCCAACTCTCTATAGTATTATCTAAGCACGGAATACTCTTTATGCATTGTCTCAATATACATTCAATAACCAATCTTCAGAAGGTCTATGAAAATCCACACCTCTCATTTCCCTTCAAAGGAGAGATTCAGGTCACCTTGCTCAATCAGATGGAGGATAAGAACCATCATCCTTTGAAACTGGAGAGGGCTACCCTCCACTGTTTTCAGGCATTTTTCTTGCTTCACCGCAAACCTAATGCGAATGATTTTATAGCTACATTACATGAAATAATAAACTTACATAAGACCTGTTCATTTGTTCAGAATGACTGTGTGTTCTTTAGAATTGACAAAATTACCCTTTAAGATGTCTTGTTTCTTATTATACCACACCGTGTACAACTACACCACACTGTGTACCACTACACCACATCGTGTACAACTACACCACACCGTGTACAACTACACCACACCGTGTACAACTACACCACGCTGTGTACAACTACACCACACCGTGTACAACTACACCACACTGTGTACAACTACACTACACTGTGTACAATTACACCACACTGTGTACAACTAGGTATACCACACTGTGTACAACTATACCACACTGTGTACAACTATACCACACTGTGTACAATTATACCACACTGTGTACAATTATACCACATTGTATAAACATATGGAAATAATTCTTAATCTGTAGAAAGGCCCGGACAATCAGCAAAATAATAATCTTTGGCTGTACTAATAATTATAGGGAATACAGCAGACATAAAATACATGCATTCAAATAGACCATTGCCAATGGTCAGCCTGAGTATATATGTGGTGTATTACGTAAGATACTGAACGAAGGGTAAGTTATCATGACAATCCTCGGGCAGTAGGATATGAACCCAGGTTTTTGAATATTTACTCCTGTGTGAGGACCACCTTTATCCAGCATACTCACGTGAATGTACAGCAACACACTTTTGGAGGTTGTCAGAATACAGCATGACCCTTAGCACACTTGAATTGGTGAGTGTATACCTATGAGTCAAAAGATTGTCGGATTAGATAGACTGCCGTATTACAGAGGTGTTAGTTTACAGATGTGTCACTGTACCATGTAAAGTGGAAGTGCTCACTAACAGTGCGCTTGTGATTGGCTGGGGGTGCATAAGGTGTGTGTGTGTGTGTGTGTGTGTGTGTGTGTGTGTGTGTGTGTGTGTGTGTGTGTGTGTGTGTGTGTGTGTGTGTGTGTGTGTGTGTGTGCATGTGTGTGCGTGTGTGTGCGTGTGCGTGCATGCATGCATGCGTGCATGCGTGTGTGCCTGTGAAGGGCTGGTACATAGTTATCTGTGTGCAGAATTGGTAGTGTGCATGGTGTGTTCAGGACTGGATGTGTGCTGTGTACAAGCTGCTGTCTCAACAACAGACCTCCTGTGCACTGATCCAGCTGCCTACCCTCTCTCTTTCAATAAGTTGGTTCCATATGCTTGGCCACCATAAACCACACAGCTCAATGAGAACCCTCACAGCCAAATCTCTTAAACTAGCACAGTAGTTTGTACGCTTTGCTTCAAGAATAGTGGATCAATCCCAGTCTTACCAGAGCCACCTTAGATACCCTCCCATCTCCCGTGCAACACTGTGGTGAAAGGAGCTCATTCAACCTCCAGTAAACTAGTGTGTAAACTGTGACTCCAGTAAACTCCAGTAAACTGTGCCTACGCACACAGCTACTGATATCCCAGTTATACATGTAGTAGGATTAAGGTCCCAATCCCTATGAGAGGTCTCCACACACTACAATCCTAGGTAAGATAAACACATAAATTATACAAATAATATGTTCCAATAATATATAATGATGTGCACAAAGTCATAGCGTGCAGCACATGATGTCTACAGTGGTTGATAAGACATGCATGAACAATACACAAAAACTGATCCACATTCTTCTTACCAGGTTAACAAGTGATTGGAGCCTTGTGCGGATTTATCACCCACACACTTAAATAAATTACAAATACCATACAAAGATATCTGAAGTAACACACTGGAGCTAGTCCAGTCAGATGTGACCCATGTTCACTCGTAAGTGCCAGGAGGCAGAAAAGGAAATGCTTGCCCACCAGGTAGTCACGTACAATCATGGGTACATCTGGTTGGACTAAGTGAAATGCTGCATTCAGACACCAGTAGATTATAATTGGGAGAGGGCAGGCTCAGGGGAAGTTCCCCACCCACACACTAGCAAGTTAACTTATCTGTTATTTAGACTAGCTTATAGGATGGGCAGAGGTGCCTATGCTAATAGTCAGCTTGTAGTGTACTGCTGCTTCAAGTAGATCCATATGTTTCTGAAGTATACACACACACTATGTATATATGAAAAGAATTGAACAACAGAATTCATCAGTACACACTGTGCATGTACAATAGGTAATTAGTCATCAACAACACAACTTGCAGTCACTACAGAGCTAGACCTAGTAACAAACAAACTGGTGAAACTAACATTAGAAAATGTATAGTGGAATATGTGAACACTAGTAGTGTACAAATAGCCAAGCATTCCCATATCTTGTATATAAATAGTTGTACTACAAATAGAAGGTGCCATATTAAGTAATTTAGTATCCTTAATGATATTCATATATTCGAGGAAAGCAAATGGCTGCTTCACAAGACTTCCCACAGCACAGCTACAAAGGAATAGATTATACGTTTGTTGACACACCTGTTCGCCTTCTGGATGAATTCAAGTGTGCCATTTGTCTCCAGCTTGTGGACCAACCAATCTTGACCAGTTGTGGGCACTTGTTCTGTGCAAAATGCATCAAATCACAGCAAACCTACCCAACCTGTCGCAAGAGATTCACAACTACACGAGATCAGAGGAGTGAGAGGCTGCTTAAGGCTTTCAAGGTACAGTGCCCCAATTCAGAAAAGGGGTGTGCGTGGGAGGGAGACTTAGGGGATACTGAAGACCACATGAAGAAGAACTGCCATTACCAACAGGTGAGCTGTCCCAATGGATGTGGACAGAGTATCGAGCGCAAATCATTACTAGCTCACAGCCAAGACTCATGCCCACATCGCAAGTATCAATGCCCTCACTGCAAGGAAGAGGGACTGTACAAGGTGATAACAAAAGAACATCTTGTTAATTGTTCATCATTCTTGCTGGACTGTCCTGCCAAATGTGGACGACGTGTCAAGAGGTACTTCATGAAACACCATCTATCCACACAATGTCCAGAAGAGTACATTTCATGTAAATATGCCGTAAATGGATGTGATGCACTTGTGAAGAGGAAAGACAGGAAGAAACACGAATCCGATGACTCACTCCATCTTCAAGTGCTAACACAGTCACAAACTCAGTTGCTGCAATCATTCACCAAGTGCCTAAAGGATAAATCATGGGATTCAGCCGACGTCACAGCTCTCCCCCTCTCCTCCCGTCCCTGGCTACAGAACACCCCAACCTGCTACCCAGTTCCTCCATGTGTTGTGAAGTTTGAACAAATCAGTGAGATGGAGCAGTATAATCAGCATCGCTTTGCTGGTCATGTCTATTCACATGTTGGGGGATACAATTTTCAGCTCATTTTATGCACCCCAGAAGACAGCATATTGGATATGATTGAGGCGTACACACCCGACATATATTTGGAAATCAGTTGTCAGAAGAAATTTCAAAAACCATACCTCCCATTTCCCTTCAAAGCGCACATTCAAGTCACCTTGCTCAATCAACTGGAAGATAGAAAGCACCATTGTATAAAGCTGGAGACCATTAGCCGCAGTTCTAACGAGTGCAAAGGTATAAATAGGTTGGATGTATTGCATGAGATTGGTTCATTTGATCACAATGACTGTGTATTCTTCAGAATTGACAAAATTACCATTAAACTTTAAAACCTCCTGTTTTCTATTATATCACTGTGTATACAATATGAGACATTTATACAGTAACAATTTACCACAATAGCCACTTCATGTACGCAGCTTGTTCCACGATACGCAGTTGAACTACACTGGTCTATGTCCGAGTGAAAATAGTGAGAAGAGAGAACAAGAATTGTGGATGGTTGTACATTAATTTATCAGACATTTATACAGTAGTAATTTGTGAATGTCATTTAAATTCAAATGAATTGTATTTAATGTTGCACAATGCTGTTGAACTACATTGATCAATGTCATAGTGTGAAGGGAACATACAGCAAATATGAACTGGAGTGTGAGGGTGTTATATGGCGGACTTGAAAATATGAACTGGAGTGTGAGGGTGTTATGTGGCGGACTTGCAAATATGAACTGGAGTGTGAGGGTGTTATGTGGCAGACATGCAAATATGAACTGGAGTGTGAGGGTGTTATGTGACAGACATGCGAATACAATATAACATTATACATCCAAATGGACCACCACCAATGCAAGTCTGAGTACAGGTTCAATTACATCAACACCCCTGGAAAATTGTTGTGAACATCACAACAACAATGAGGGGTAAATACACACTATGTACCCGTGTAGCTGCTAACCCCACACTTATCCTGCATGTGTGAGGAGAAGGTTCTCCTTGCA
>CAUJGJ010000336.1:1398422-1405922 GCA_963170055.1 Halisarca cf. caerulea
GATTGAACCACCATGAAAACATACAACTGCGTCCAATTACAAAAATCAAGCAAAAATGTACTCCAATACAATGTTTGTATGTGTAGCTACGTACATACGTACATGTACGTACATTCGTACGTAGCATGCTGAGTCACACACTGCACTTGTACACAGGTGCACGTACATGCGTACATATTTACTGTATGTACACTTCACGACCTTCAGAGTAGCTGCAAAGTTGAAATGCTGTCCGTTTTTGCACTGTTTATCACAATATATATGTACATACATACGTATATTATACATTCAATGTAGAAAACAAAAGCCTATTACAGTATATGCATATATAATACATACAATTGTACATGAATACTGTAGTACAGAGCTGTGTTTACAGCATTCTCGGTACCTTGGGAGTGGCTGCAAAGTTGAGCATGTTATCAGTAACTGCTTCTTCCTCCAGAGAAGTTCCCGACGACTGTGAGAAGAGGAACGGAGGGAGAGTGAGAGAGAGAGAGTAGTAGGCAAAACCATGTGAATGACTGCACATACACAACACAGTACCAACATCACAAGTACGTTCATATGTGCAAACTATGTGTGCCAACTATACAGAACACCACGAATGCTAGAATCACACACACACACACACACACACACACACACACACACACACACACACACACACACACACACACACACACACACACACACACACTCACTCACTCAAGGCCCTACTAGGTGAATACATACGTACACATACGTATGTACATCACACACATGCACACAAGCACTGGACATGCATTATAACACATTGTGGGCTGGTTTGCAATACACAAGCATTCCACAGTACAAGAACATATACGTACATACTGTACATACATCACAATTTCACAGAAAGAGCACTATACTCACTTGTGTCCACACAGCCGCGATGTGCTTGGGTAGTGTGTACTCCTTCAACACCAGTAGCCCTTCACATGTGCTGTAGAGTTGTCGGCAGACAAAGAGGAAGTTAGCAGTGACGGCTGAGGGTGTGGGAGGGGTGAGCGATCGCTGGAGAGCACACACAGTGAACTGAGCAATCGTGTGAGCTGGAGCCGAACTGGAGGTGGGGAGGGGAGATTGGAGGAGGGGAGGGTGGAGGTGAGGGGAGAGGGGAGGGGAGTGCACATGGTGAGGGGAGAAAAGGGAGAATACAGGTGGGGAGAGTGGAGGTGGGGAGGGGAGGAGTGGAAGTGGGGAGAGGTGAGGTGAGGTTGGGAGAATGGATGTGGGGAGGGGAGAGTAGAGGTGGGGAGGGAAAAGTAGAAAGGGGAGGTAGAATGGAAGAGGAGTAAAGGTGGGATGGGGGAGAGAGAGGAATGGAGTTATAAACGTAAGAAGATGTTATACGCATACTGCACACATTCATCTGGGAAATATGTATACTCACTAGTTTATGGTTGCAGTCTGACCACTAGGTCCATACAGTAATAAGTGACGGCCATTTTCCTGTGATGCAATCATAGCCAAAATGTCCGACACAAACATGAGTGTATCAGCATTTGGTCTCCATGGTGACTGAACAAAGGAAATCGCAGTGAAACAGCAAAAAACTACCATTTTGTAAATTACAAACTAAGAATATTTGTGAAGGATTATTCTACCGAGGGAGGACTTTATCCAAGAGGCTACTATGTACGTATGTATTCTATGAATCTTGTTAATCTGGAAATTATGGTAGATTGAATTCTTGGAAATCCACCAGACTAAGTTTTGGAAAAATTTTGGCAGAGTTTGGTCAATCATCCAAATGAATATACAACTTTTCAATCAATCCACACACAAAATTGATGGCAGGTAATAGGGTTTGGTAGATAAAGTGGTGGCGGATGAACTACAATCCACTGTACTTGAGAAAAGGGTGAGGTCTGGGCTAGTACAAAGGCACATGTATGTACATACGTATGTGTGTACAGTACATACTGTACACAGAACGTATCTGCAATAAAATTTCCAATATGAAATGCGCATACAATACTATACTGTAAGTATGTACAGTACTTACGTATAATATATAGTACAAGAACAGAACATGTACTGGACATGTGTTGCCCTACCATGCCTTGTTTCATATGAGCCTTCAAAGGTTGGATGAGAGCACCCACTACCTCTTCCTGCAAGTGCACACAAGTACGTAACTACATACACAACATGGCGAATAAACAGAAATAAGTACCAGTATTCACACAAAGTAAGCACACCTGAACATAGGTAGGTATGTACGTATGTATGTACAAATCAAACACACATTCTTAATACATACACGCATGGTCCTATTGAGAGGGTAGAACATATCTGCAGTATGCAGGCATGAGGGCTGTGTGACACACAAAATGCTGCCCCAAGGCCAAGTGCATCTCTACATGTCATACATACGTACATCCCAAACGTCTACATCTAAGCCATCGAGAGAATCAGTTTGTGGATTATGAGTAGATGTCGCATATGTTCAGGAATTGAACAAAGTAGTTTGGGAGTGGTAAGGCAATTCATTTTGGTTAAGTTCAGTAAAACGTTTATAAAATGACCACCGGTCAATAGAGACCACCGCAGGCTGGTCCGAGAACCAGTAAGGTAACCTACTGGTATTGTACCTCTACCATCTACATAAGGACCACCTGTCTGTAGAGACCACAAATACGTACTTGGTCCATTGACTGGCCTTTATACATACATAGGTTTCACTGCAATCATAAACACTGGGATTGCGGGAGAGGTGGGAGATTTATGAATGTATTTTCTGCCATTTCATGCTCAGTGGCGTCGCTACACAATGGCTGCCGAGCCAGCAAAGATTTGCTGCGAAAATACATACATACGAATGCACAGTACGTGGCTGTTTTAGAGGCCAAACACAGAGAGCGAAACAAAAGCAAATACAGTAACTTTATGTTATGGTTTGTACCAAGCAAACACCGCTGTTGCTGCACCTACCACACCCATTCTAGCAGCCTAGCACATGGATACAGAACCACCAAGTTGTGAACAGATACAGGTGCAGTAACCTACCACACACATTAGTCTTTCACAACATAGTCTTGATTGTGCAATCTCCATGAATAGTTTCGCAATCAGCGTGAGTGGATTGAACAGAGCACAGAGTGGGTGTGAGTCCATGTGGAAGTGGGAGGTGAAGGTCAAGTGGACGAGGTGGACCAGGAGGGAGGTGGGGCTCACAGGGTCTGGAGGGGGATAATACGTACATATCACCATACAAGCATACGTACGTCTGTAATTGCTCCACCCTCAGGCACACATTGCTGGTGCTGTTGAAATAATTACCCATTAAAACTCTGTGCTCGACAGTACAATGGCAACTGGTTAACACAAAGTCACTTAACAAAAACAACTTCTATGAACCAATTAAGTATCTACGTACAATGCACTATCTTCATACTTTAAACAAAAAATATTTTTTCAAAAGAACTACATTTTAGTACGCCCTGGGTTTATTGTTAACCAGTTTCCTCTGTAATTAAGTTAATTAAATCAAACTTTGCAATAATAATGTATGAACATTATGTATGCATGTATACAGTAGAACTTTCTCAGTAAGTACAGTACCTGGGTTAGTACATACTCCTGGATAGTGAGTACTCCTCATTCAGTCCCTGTGTATACATCATGGACATAAACCAACCCTGATAGTAAGTACCTGGTTTAGTACACACTCCTGGATAGTGAGTACTCCTCATTCAGTCCCTGTGTATACCTCATGTACATAAACCAACCCTGTTAGTAAGTACCTGGTTTAGTACATACTCCTGGATAGTGAGTACTCCTCATTCTCTCCCTGTGTATACCTCATGTACATAAACCAACCCTGATAGCAAGTACCTCTGATAACAAACACTGATTTTGTGTCCACTTCAAGATACAAATAATATTATACTAAGCAAATTTCACTGTGTCTCTGACCTTTTACTCCGTCCACATGAACAGGGAACAGCCTCCAGCTGTCCTTGTACAGCAAGATTCTCTCAATCATTGAAAGTGAGTGTACAAAGAATGCATACGTGATTTCCTCTTCAGAGTAGTGAACACTTCCTGTTTCCTGTCGTCGCGGTGATTGTCCAACACAGGAAGTAATAAATTCCTGAAATCCAAATATGGACTTGACACACTCTTGAAGCTACGGATGTTGAAAACAGAATGAATAAAGAACAACAGCAGACATGTACATACTGCATGTACGGTACTACAGACATGTACGTACGTACTGCATATACGGTACTACAGACATGTATGTACTGCATGTACGGTACTACAGACATGTACGTACTGCATATACGGTACTACAGACATGTATGTACTGCATGTACGGTACTACAGACATGTACGTACTGCATGTACAGTACTGCAGACATGTATGTACTGCATGTACAGTACTACAGACATGTACGTACTGCATGTACAGTACTGCAGACATGTATGTACTGCATGTACAGTACTACAGACATGTACGTACTGCATGTACAGTACTGCAGACATGTATGTACTGCATGTACAGTACTACAGACATGTACATACTGCATGTACGGTACTACAGCGGACATGTACGTACTGCATGTACAGTACTTGTCATAAAAAAACTGGACGATGTATGGTGGTCAAACGGGCAGTCAATCAACAGACGTACAGCGTACGGACGATAGGCACTAATAATTATGTCATAAAATTGCACAATGACATCAGGTTTTTGAAAATGGTTCTCCAAGCAAGAATTGCTTATTTTAAGAACATAAAGTAGCAAATTTCACTTTAAAACACCAAAGCAAAAGCTATAAACTAATTGCAGAAGCGTCTGCTAGAGAAAAACAGATTGTGTCGAAAATCTTGAGTCGCATCGTTTCAGTAGAACAACGCGAAGGGAGGCAGTAGCAGGTGGGAAGAAGACAGAAGCGGTTTGAAACATAATAGACACTTTTAACACCGTTCTCAAGCTCATTCTGCTGCTCAATTCATATGGCACCTTTTGCCCACACTAGTATTTGTTCCTGTTTTAGCCGCAAAGGAACAAACAACACCCGTACGTACACCGTACGTACAGTGGTCGAGGCCCGGTTGGTCAGCGTACATATACAGTTTGACCGTCACACGTCATCCAGTTTTTTGTGAAAAGTACCATGCGTATATGTACTGATTTTGTACATGTACTACTTGTGTACTCTGCATACAAACTCTACTTTATACTATAGTAGTCTATTTAAACAGTACTCCATGCATACAAGGAATGTGCGTATGTACGTTTGTGGTTATGTAGCAAGAAGACAAACAGTGAAGAGTGATTACAACAGCATTCCATCACAGACTGTACGATAAAGCATAACAATGAATGCATTACTCCCAATATTACATCATCATGATGGCCTTCAGCCACAAATGACCCCAAGAATGGCTCAAAGAGATTCTTGAGAAAATAAGGGTTGGGGGAGCTGTGCGGCCATGTGCATACGTATGAGGATTACATAGTTGGGATTGGGGGTCTTACCACCCTCCATGTACATAAGTACGTATATAAAGCCGTGAGCACTTTACATAAGCACCAATGACATTATGGTTCCACAGAAGACAGGAGCTTACCACTTTAGGACGGTCTTTCAAATGCTTGACTATTTCAGTTCTACTGTAGTGGCTGTGCTGGAGGGCGCATAGGACAACACACACACATCAGCAGTGATATATACGTACGTACGTACACAGCAAAGATGGGTAAAATGTACATACATACTGTACATGACCAACTCGTTGGGTACCACAGTGCTATGCTGAAGAGGATGACAGCATAGCACGCGCACAGTGCACCAGGTGATGTACATGGAACCTCTCTAATCCAACATCTCAATAATCCAACATTCCCTCTAACTGACCATCTTACGAGGTACAGTCACCATAACAAAGCATGCAGTGTTTTACTTCAATACCTGACACTATTCGCAATCTGGCACACTTTAGCTGCCCAGAGAGTGTCAGATTATAGAGGCTCTGCTGCATTCAGTACACAGTAAAATCTACATACACAACTAGTCAAATAACGCAGCATGCTGGATGTCATGGATGAAAGACTTTGGCTGTGTGCACACATACTGTTGCTCCTACAATACCTATGATGCCCACATACATGTGCACTGTATGTACATACGTATGTATTCCACCACTTCATGTGTTGTGTGCATGTATGCAATGCCATATGTACATGTGCACTGCACATGTACATACTGAACCAAACGTGCTGTACATGCTGCCTACCACCACACCCTGTACCACTCACCATCTACCCCACACACCCTGTACCACTCACCATCCACCCGCACACCCTGTACCACTCACTATCTACCCCACACACCCTGTACCACTCACCATCTACCCCCACACCCTACCACTCACCATCTACCCCCACACCCTACCACTCACCATCTACCCCACACACCCAGCCTGTGCCACTCACCATCTACCCCCACATCCTGTAATACTCAGCATCTACCCTGACACCCTGTACCACTCGCCATTTACCCCACACCCTACCACTCACCATCTACCCCCCCACCCTGTACCACTCACCATTTACCCCCACACACCCAGCGTATGCCACTCACCATCCACCCACACACCCTGTACCACTCACCATTTACCCCCATACCTTGTCCCACTCACCATCTACCATCACACCCCGTCCCACTCACCATCCATTTCTTGAACCACCTTGCTCTGGAGTCCAGGAGAGCCATGAAGTGAAGAGGTGTGACTACGGGTGTGGTCGACGGTGAGGACAATGAAGGCTGACTTAGGAGCAATACTGCATGGGACACAATCACCTCCAACACACTGCATGTGACAAACCAGAGGAAGAGTGTGCAAATATAAAGAGATAATAACACTCTTAACAAATGTTCATATGTACCAGGTGTATAAAAACCACCACATACATGTACGCACACAAATACACATAAACACACACACACACACACACACACACACACACACACACACACACACACACACACACACACAAACACACAAACACACACACATACACAAACACATATAAACACGCGCACACATGCACACACGCACACACGCACACACACACACACACATACACACACACACACCTGTATCCATATCGCAGCCAATAGTTTGGGACCTCGAACATAAACTCGTTGGCCAAACGAAACTAAGAGGTAAAAAAGAAGGAAAAGAACAATATTCTCATCCAAGCAGTCACCCAAACCCCATGACACACACTAGAGGCCCTCATCTATAAAGGGGAACCAAACAATTCACATTCCCACAAAACACAAGGGGAATGAAGTCGTGTAACCACGAGTGAAAGAGTAATATTATTATCCCCCCAAATATTCCAAAAGGGAAAAGTTTCATTAACCCCCCCCCCCCCCCCCCCCCCAAACGAAACCCTTGAATGGATGTACAGCACAGTACATATGTGTACATGTTAACGTGGCTGCTGTGTAC
>CAUJGJ010000336.1:1408422-1418422 GCA_963170055.1 Halisarca cf. caerulea
CACACACACACACACACATACCTCCTTATCTCCATTTTGCTCAATACCACCCACAATGAGAGAAAACTGTTCAAAAGTCATGAAGAGCATTCCCATGTGGTTGAACTGGGACATTCTGGACGACATGCTCTCGTCGAGGTTGAGGAACTGGGTGCCGGACGAGGAGCAGGAGGAGAGGGAGTAGGGGTGGTGAGGGTGGGCTTGTGCACCATGACTACCTGGTTCACCGTCAGTCTTCACTTGCTCTTCTTCATCACCATGAAGCTGATGGTTGAAGGAGAAAGCAGCATCATAGGCATATGCATACGTGTGTATATGAAACACAGAATTCCCTAAGTTGGAAACTTTTGCAATCACTATCCTGTCCCAGGAGGGTAGGCATAAATTTTGGTGAGTTTTAATTTTGCAACTGCAGCTCTCTGTTGTGCAACAACCTGACTGTATTGCATCATCATAAGATTTGTTTGCACTGTTCAAGTGGATTGGTCGTTGCATAACATCTTGCACAAAACGTGTGGTGCGGATGAAGTAGTTTACTCAACTAAAAGACAGAACAGAAGGAGACACCGCTTAAAGTTTTGAGCAGTATCACGCAAATTGTGAAATATGAACGCCTAGCTCGGTTTTTCTAAAAAGCGAAAAACTCACATGGTTACGGTGTGGTAGGTGTTGTTGAAGATGGTGTTATAGGTCACAGGCCGACAAAAGATTTCTCATCTGTTTTCTTTGTTATTGGACGAATGCGCCTAATCTACGCGCAATCTTCTGTTACAGTACTGGATGGCAGCCATATTATGACATCAGCACTATTAATTGGACAAATAAATTTTCACGGAACAAAATTTTCCAAGACCTCCCTATTCGTGAAATCCACAAAATTTTACAATTGCAAAATTTTGTGACATGTCGAGTATTGCATACAGTGAGATCTCTACAATCCAACACCTCTATAATCCAACACCTCTATAATCCAACACCTCTATAATCCGACACCACTATAATCCGACACATCTATAATCCGAATCCTCTATAATTCAACACCTCAATAGTCCACCACCTCTATAATCCGACACCTCTATAGTCCGACACCTCTATAGTCCGACACCTCTATAGTCCGACACCTCTATAGTCCGACACCTCTATAATCCAACACCTCTATAATCCGACACCTCTATAGTCCGACACCTCTATAGTCCGACACCTCTATAGTCCGACACATCTATAGTCCAACACCTCTATAGTCCACCACCTCTATAATCCGACACCTCTATAGTCCGACACCTCTATAATCCAACACCTCTATAATCCAACACCTCTATAATCCGACACCACTATAATCCGACACATCTATAATCCGAATCCTCTATAATTCAACACCTCAATAGTCCACCACCTCTATAATCCGACACCTCTATAGTCCGACACCACTATAATCCGACACATCTATAATCCGAATCCTCTATAATTCAACACCTCAATAGTCCACCACCTCTATAATCCGACACCTCTATAGTCCGACACCTCTATAGTCCGACACCTCTATAGTCCGACACCTCTATAGTCCGACACCTCTATAATCCAACACCTCTATAATCCGACACCTCTATAGTCCGACACCTCTATAGTCCGACACCTCTATAGTCCGACACATCTATAGTCCGACACATCTATAGTCCAACACCTCTATAGTCCACCACCTCTATAATCCGACACCTCTATAGTCCGACACCTCTATAGTCCGACACCTCTATAATCCAACACCTCTATAATCCGACACCTCTATAATCCAACATTCCCTCTAATCCAACCACCTTTTTGAGATACAACCACCATAGGGATAGGCAAAAGAAATCGTTGAAACAAAGTTTCCTTCAAACTCAAAGAACAGCAGCTACATATACAGACAGTACCCACACCTATCTATAGGTACCATTTTATCAAGTTAGTGAGTTGACTAAATGAGAAAGTACTGTGGTTTGAAAATTCATACACAACACTGCTGATCAACTACACAGAACATTATCAATAACTAATCACCCATAGCTAGAGTACATTTGCAGTCATGTCAACAATTGCAAGTCCCTCTGACAAACAATTAACTTCATTAACCTTGCCATTTTCCCAATGCACAGCTTCAAAGCTAATGTAGGGGACACATTCTCTAGTGCCATCCCATGGCACAAGTTACCAGTGCCATCCCATGACACAAGTTACCAGTGCCATCCCATGACACAAGTTAGTATATGTATACACTTACAAAACCAGCACTCTATTTCGGGACAGTGGACAGGGTGGCGGGGCAGCAATAGCAGAAAAGGTGACAATGGCGGAAATGTTATTCAATAAAATGCCATCCAACAAAGACTGTTGATGGGCCTCTATGAGCAACAACCAGTGTTTCATATCATAGTGGCTGCCAGGAAATCAGGATGCATTCTCTAACATGGTATAAACTGTATGTACATTGGAACCTGTATAATGCAGACACCTTGGGGACCACTGACAAGTGTCCTTAATACAGAGGTGTCCTGATTTTCCAGGGTTGCCCCAATATGTCATTCATACGTATGTGTACGAGAATTTGGGACCATAACCTAATGTCCAGTTTATACAAGTGTCCAGATTTTCAAGTGTCCTGAACAGCAGGTCTCAATGTATGCACAACCTCGAACAAGATCAGATCAAAGAAGAGACGCATGTTGGATAAGTTAGTTCTCGGATTTAAGAGATTCCACTCATTGCGAACACATCTAAACTCATACATCTGTGTCCACACACACACATGCACACACACACACACACACACACACACACACACACACACACACACACACACACACACACACATGCACACACACACACACACACACACACACACACACACACACACACACACACACACACACGCACACATACACACACACACACACGCACACATACACACACACACACACACACACACACACACACACACACACACACACACACACATACACACACACACAGCCAGTCACTAACTATAGTGTCAGTAGCAGCCCTCAACTTGGTCACCAATGTGTCAAAGAGAGATGTATACCTGTACAGGAGCAGTGATAATGACAAGACCATAACAACCATGAGCACATACGTACAAACCATACATCCAGAAATATTGGCGATCATTAAATTTGGCAATATGCACAAGATCAGGCTGTAATTTAATATTGGCAAAATAAATTTGGCAGTTGCACAGCAAGGACAAAGCATAGTAAGTAGGTCTATGTAAATTTGGTGATTTTGATCCTGGCCGCCAAACCACCAAATTAAAAATGTCGCCAATATTTCTGGATATACAGTACATTATGTACATACGTATAACCTCTTTATGAAACAAATTATAATAAATACAGTTTACTCCCTATCGCATGGGGGTAAACGTCAGAGTAACTTACAGATACTACAAATTCAATGGAAACTGCGAATACAGGACATTTGGGGAAAATATAAATTACATGCGTAACATGCACCCCTCATGAACACCACATGAACCACTCCTCCACCACCATTCCACCACTCCACCTCCACCACTTCTCCACCTCCACCACTCCTCCACCTCCACCACTCCTCCACCTCCACCACTCCTCCACTCCTCCACCACCACCCCTCCACCTCCACCACTCCTCCACTCCTCCACCACTTCTCTACCTCCATCACTACTCCACCTCCACCACTCCTCCACTCCACCACTCCTCCACTCCACCACTCCTCCACTCCTCCACCACCACCCCTCCATCACTACTCCACCTCCACCACTCCATCACTACTCCACCTCCACCACTCCTCCACTCCTCCACTCCTCCACTACCACCCCTCCATCACTACTCCACCTCCACCACTCCTCCACTCCTCCACCACCATTCCACTACTCCACCTCCACCACTCCTCTACTCCTCCACTCCTACACCAACTCACTCAGCAGAGGACATGATGTCATCCATCAGTTGAGGTACTATTTCATGACCATCTCCCTCAAACACCAACGTCTCCAGCTTCAAATCCACCAGTGGTCCAATGGCAGCATCAATCCGACTCCGTAGCAACCTCACAATACTGTAGCTGTGCGTAGAACAAGCAACACAGAATATTATACACATAACTTGGTGCACACATGTACATACATACATATGCACAAGGTACATACAAGTTGAAAGCTTTGAGTGGACAGAAATTTCCTGCACACACAGTCATTTGCAAAAGTTACACCTTCCTCACAGTGTTCTCTATAGCTACATTCACAATAAAAACAGAGACTAGCCACAATAGATACGTATGTCAACCTGACGCTACACACACACCTTCACTACAGTTAGGGGTCACAATGAAAAATATCATTGCCGTCGGAAACATCCGAAAATGATGTTTTAGGTGAAAATCAGTGCAGCGAATCTAATGGTGGTGACCGTTTTTCGATAGGCCAATTTATGACCAAGTTATGCGTATAATCATAATTTTGGTGCAACGCAGGTGGTTTAAGTAGGACAATCTCCTCCAATTTTCTACCATGGATAGCCGAGGGTTGGATCAACCTTGCACAGCGTGAGGGTTTGTTTCGCGTATGTTTCGAGCTTGTAAGGACGTTTAGTGTGGAAATTTCGGAGGCCCCCCTCCAACAAATGCAAGGATAACTGTCCGAAATACGCTTTTTCTTTACCTTTCCTAGTTCATCATGAAAGTGGTGAGTATCTGCTACAATTTTGGATCCATTTCATTTATCTCCGCATTGGTGGAAAGTAATCTTTTCGCGCGCATTGCACCACAATTTTGATTAATTTTTACGCATAACTTGGTCATACTTCGACCAATCGAAAAACGGTCACCACCATTAGATTCGCCGTACTGACTTTCATCTAAAACAGTATTTTCGGATGATTCTGACGGCAATGAATTTTTCTTTGTGACCCCTACTACAGTATTCTCTCCGTGAAGTGCCACTTTAGCAGGAGCAAAAACCACTAGCAGTCCCAGGCCTAGGCAGTACCAGTGTCTGAGCTCCCCCCTCACCCACCTGCACCTCATACTGCACAGGTGTATTACATCAATAGACATGATTCAATCACCCCCCCCCCCCCCACACACACACATTAACTCTCCTGCACATGCACTACAAAAGCACCAGAAAAGTCAAACGAATGTACTCCAACAACAGGACACGTCTACTGTCGTTGGCTGTGTGCTAATGTATGCTGTCGTGAGTCCAAAGACAGCACCGCGTGCGAACGTACACAAACAAGCTGCAGATAGCACTACCTAATATGTCAATGGTTACTCTGGTTTCCCTACCTGGTGAAGTCAGGATCCGTACTCTCCAAATTGGCGAGTATGTGCTCGAGGTTACCAGCATCTTTACCTCTGTTTTTGGATTCGAGTCTGCGTAACAGACGGTGAATAACTTCTATAAGTACCAGTTGGTCTTCCTTTTCGCTCATAGTTTCCATCGAAGGCGGGAAATGACAGCCATTTGTTTCCAATCACGTGACTATCACAGCTCTCCCGGCACACCCAGAAGCAACGCCCCTTGGAAACCTGCTCGAGCTTTTTATCCGGTCCTTTGAGTTTGAAAGAGGATTGTCGAGTGTACGGTTTTCTTATCCAAGGTCAGTTACCAAGCTATCATTTACGTTACATCTTTTTCCTCATCTTACTCCGAAGCGAAATCCATTCGAATTCTAACCATAGTCGATGCATTACCTGCATACAAACATTGATGCCTCATTCATTGCCACTGATTTTAAATTGGTGAGTGATCCTCCGTTAGCCAAATAATTTGATAGCAAATCTAATTGCACGTAGTTTAGTGTCTATAATTCGTACGCATGCATGTAAAGTTTGCTTATAGCTGGTGTTGCATTTGTGCTAAAACTGCTCAATTTTTTTCTATTCCCTCGTGTATGCTAGCATGCGTATGCTATCTCTTGGACAATTATGTGACTGCTTACCAAGCTTTCATAAGTTTACCATGTTGCAGGAATTTTCAGAATTCCTTTCACCCAGTTTCCTTGGGTGCATTCCTTCAGTTATGCTGAAGGGGTGTCTCTTGATATACAATGCAATACTTATGCTGTTTGATTTGTGTTCCAGTGAACTGAGTCTGAGACAGCAAAGATGAGCGCTACTAAGGGTGGTTTGAAGAAGGGGGACGAGACCTGGAAGGTGATCCAGCAGCGAACATTCACCAACTGGACCAACGACAAGCTGCGTGGGGACAAGATGGTCCCCGACAACCCTGTAGTGGACCTGAAGGTTGACCTCAAGGATGGTTTGAGGCTGATAGAGCTACTAGGAGTACTGGCCGCTCCGCGTAAGGTTGGACCACATAACAAGAAGCCGAAGATCAAAGCACAATATCTCGAGAACCTCGGAGCAGCCTTGGTGTTCATCAAGAAGGAGAATATTAAACTTGTCAATATAAGTGAGTATCACACACGCACACACACACGCGCACACACACACACACACACACACACACACACACACACACACAGAGAGAGAGAGAGATTTTGCTTACTAACTGACAACTACCTATCCGCATAGAAATTCATGCTGTTTCAGCTGTTAACCCTCAATGACATCCACATCATTCAACTTCAAGTAGTGTGCATTAATTGACTAGTCCAAAATTTTTGGTATAGTATGTCTGTGTTCCAATGGTATCCAACACACCATTAAGACCTTTATTGCTAAATATACTCTGTACTTTCTACTATCATAACTATCGTCATGTTACTCGTTGGAGATGTGAAGCTACAATCACTATTCTCTCTCACTCACTATAATATATATATATATATATATATATATATATATTATATGAGGGCCACTGTACCATAATTCTCCAGATAGTCAATTAGGAAGGGCCACTGTACCGTAATTCTCCAGATGCTGTTTTAATTATGGGTAAAATTGGGATTTGAGTTCTTTAGGCTGCCATTTTATAGTGTCTTTTCCTGTGTTTCATTTTCAGGTGCTGAGGATTTGTATGAGGAGAATCTGAAACTCATTCTTGGTCTGATTTGGACCTTGATTTGCCACTACCAGATCAGAAGCAGTGGGCGGGGCATCTCCGTCAAGAAGGCCATGATGATGAGGCTCCAGTCGGAGTTGCCGGAATACGGCATCACCAACTTCAACACCAACATGAACGATGGACGCGTACTTTGTGGTGTTGTTGACAACCTCAAACCTGGACTCTGCCCCAACCACTTTGATTTGGATACCTCCAAGGGCATTCAAAACTGTCAACTTGGACTGGACTTGGCACAAGACAACTTTGGCATCCCACAGATCCTCGCAGCTGAAGATCTTAACAACCCTGCTATCGATGACCTGTCAGTTATGACATATCTCTCCTATTTCCTTCCTCTCAGCAACAAAAACCTTCTTGCCTGGTTGCAGAAGCTTCTTCCTGAGAGGAAAATCAAGAATCTGACTACTGATTGGATCGACGGCATCAACTTTGGAGCCCTTCTCGAGAAGCTCTTCTGTGTCTTCCCTGATTGGGAGAAAATGAGCCCAAAGAGCAAAATGGACAACATGGCAAGAGTCCTCGACACATGTAAATCCTGCTTGGGTATCAACCCTCCACTCAGTGCAAAGGTCATGACGGAACCAAACATTGACGAAATGTCTATGTCAGCCATCATCTGTCTCATCAAAGGAGCCACTCTAAAGGGTGGAGCAGGCAGCTTCACTTTAGCTCTGGAGCAGGAAGAAGTTCTCGCTGGAGAAGAACTGATGGTGCGACTTGAAATGGATGACGATGCAAAACCAGAATTATTCCACCATCTCAGTGTGTTCGGTGTTGTGGGTACAGATCAGAAGAATGTTCCGGGTACTCAGGTGGAGAAACACAAGGAATACCTCCGCTACAAGCTGGTTCCCCCACGAGCCGGACCTCTCAGTGTGTATGCAAAGTTCCAGGACAAGAATGTGAAGAACAGCCCTCGTACAGCCGAGGTCACTATCAAGGTGCAACCTAGCTGCTTCTCTCTGGTTGTGGACGACCCCAAACCTCTCGTAAACCAACCACTAAAGGTACAGGTGAATCTTCTCGACGTCGTAAAACCAGAATTTTTCGACAAACTGTCTGTGTGTGCAGATATGGAAGGGGAGGACGAACCAATCAAGGCCGATGTCGTTGAGACAACCGATTCACATCTCATGTACACGTTGACACCCACGAAAGTGGGGAAATTGTCGATTCATGCTAAATACGATGACGGGGAGATGAGCGACAGCCCACAGGAAGTAACTGTTGTCCCACAGGTTGGCCCAGGGACCTTTTCCCTCCGGACTCCCGGAAGCAGCTGTGCAACTGGAGAGATCCTGCCTGTGTTTGTCGACGTCTTGGAGAAGAACGTAGACCCGGAGCACTTTGAAAACATTGCTGTTTTTGGGAAAATGGACGGCGGGGAAGAAAAGCTCCCTGCTCAGCTTGTGAAAAACCACAAGAACCAAATCGAATTTGGACTCAAACCAGAGAAGGTTGGTGTGTTGCGAGTCACAGTTCAGTTCAATGGGACAGATGTCAAGGATAGCCCCATCGTGATGCAAGTGAATCCAGCCTTGAATGAGCGTGTTTGTGTCACCAATCTCCCATCGCCACTCGTAGTGAAGATAAAAGAGCCTTTCTTATTTACCATCAAGTCGGAAGTTCCACTGAAGAAAGATGACATCCATGTGTCAGTGAAGTATGAGAACAAGGATGTTGTTTACAAAATCACTCAAAACAACTCAACTGACTTTGTATGTGAATTCGTTCCCACAGAGCCAGGTCGCTACACCATTGACGTGATCATGGAGGGCTGCCCCATCAAGGGTGCCCCCTTCAACTTGGACGCACTGGATCCAGCTGGTAGCCATATTGTTGGGACCATACCAGACGTCATACATGTTGGTGATACAATCGACGTGGCCGTTAACACTGGAAAGGGGTCACAGAGCGGAGACAGTTTCAAGAGTTGGGCAGAGGGAGAGGAAGAGGCAATTAGGGTTGCAGTTGCTCCTCATGGTGACGCTGGTTACACTGTGTCCCTAACTGGTGAGAGTGTCGGAATTGCAACAGTTCACTGCACATTGGGTGGGGTAGTAATCCCCCGCACACCCTTCAAAGTTAGCATGGTGGACTCGCAGCTGTGTGAAGTCGATGAAGACAACTGGGACTTTCTCGACGGTGTCTTTGTGGAGGAGCACATTCTGATCAACATTGACACAGAGAAGGCAGGAAGAGCTAAGCCAGAAGTGTACTTTGAGGATTTGGATGGAAAGGTCACCCACGCTAAGACGTATGAGAAAGAAAAGCACAAGTATTGTGCAGAGACCCGCGACCTTAAGAAGGACAGTCGGTACAAGATGGTGATCAAGTACGGTGGGCACTCGATTCGAGGATCCCCTTGGAGCTTCGACGTTAACCCAAAGCCAGAAGTCTACTGTCACGTCACAGGTCCTGGCCTCACTACTGCCATTGCAAAAACTCCCGCCAAGTTCAAAGTCCTTTCGACAGAATTGGATGCAGTGAAGGACGGCCAGTTGAAGGTATACGTGGAGGCGACTACAGGTGGATACAGGGGGACAGTGGACATTGTTGACAATGAGGACAAGTCCTACACAGTCACATACACCTGTCCCAACGCCGGTGTTTATCTGATCAAGGTACTTTTCTATGACGAACCAGCTGAAGGTTCACCCTTCAAGGTGAACGTACTGGAGGCTGCTAATGCAGGAAGGTGTAGAGCATACGGACCCGCCCTAGAGCCGAAGGCAGTGATAATGTCAGGAGATCCCACTGAGTTTTACGTTGATGCCTCGCAAGCTGGAACCGGAAACTTGATGGTTGTCATTCGCGGTCGGGAGAATGACCCAAAAGTGTACATCAGCGATGATGGTAAGGGGGTATACTCGGTCAAGTTTGATATCGCAGGATATGGGAGGTACTACGCCAATGTTTGGTGGAGCAGCAAGCACA
>CAUJGJ010000336.1:1423422-1433422 GCA_963170055.1 Halisarca cf. caerulea
CAGAACTTGTCATTTCTGGAGTTAGCCAAGGTGGAGAGGGGATTCAAGGAACTTGTGAGGAAACAGAGAAAGCTGGCACCTACAATCTGACCGTTAAGCCCAACTTTAGTGGTACATTTCAAGTCTCTGTCAAGTATAAAGATACTCACGTTTTGGGTAGCCCATTCAAGCTGAGCATCATGGACATCTTCAAGATCGACAGCTTTCTGACTCCTCAGCCCTTCACACTGGGGAATCCCGTGAAGGTCAAGATGATTCCCCTAGGGACTGGCCCACCAGAGGGGGAAATTACAGTAGCTGCTACAGGAAACGGTCAGACAGTACACGGCAGCACCACACCTGAGGAAGATGGAGGATACATCTGCTCCTTTGTACCAGGAGAAACTGGCCATAATGAAGTCTCTGTTAAGTTCCTCGACTTTCATGTCAAGGGTAGCCCATTTCCAGTGACCGTTGAAGACTTGTTTGAATTCAAAACGCCACCCACTGATCAAACAATAACCATTGGATCAACAGTTGAGATGGTGCTCCAGGCAAAAGGCCCTGTGAGCGATGGTGATGAGCCTTATATTACAGCCACTGATCAGAGCAGGAGCCCGCAAATGGGCATGGTCACAAAGAACGACGATGGAACTTTCTTCTGCACTTTCAGACCACCCTGGATCAGTATTTGGGAGGTTGAAGTGAAGCACAAGGAGTCAACAATGAAAGGCATGCCCATCACGGTCAGTGTCGGCCATCTTCTGGAGGTCTCCAACACCCCATCCACCGAGGAGTCATATTCAGTTGGTGGTCCAATTAAATACACACTCCGTCCTCTTGGACACATTCCGGTCGATGCAGAAGTGGAAATAATGGGAATGGGACCAAAATGGGAAGTTCAGGGAACAGCAGAAAGAAACTCAGACTCGTCCTTCCAGTGCACCATCTCCCCTGCCGAGATTGGCAAACTCGAGGTGACTACAAAATACATGGACGTTCATGTTAGAGGCAGCCCTTTCACTCTCGGTGTGTCGGACTTGTTTTACGTTGGAAAGGTCCCACCAAATTTCACAGCTAAGGTTGACGAGCCTTTCAACTTCACAGTCAAGAGCCTGGCCCCTCCAGGGGAAAACACTTTCACTGTCATCAGCAAGGGCAACTCAACTGAGACTAAAGGAGAAATTGTACCACGGGAAGATGACACTTTCTTTGTTGTAGTCACTCCTCGTGAGTACGGCAGTCACAACATTGACATACTCATGCAAGGGGTTCCCATTAAAGGCTCTCCACTCAAAATTGAGGTAATTGATGCGTCCAAGTGTTTCATGAAAAAGGCTCCTCCCCAGGATGTCCACCTTGGTGACGAAATTGAGTTTTATGTAAACACTTCCAGGGGAGGAGTGGGTGAGCTGACAGTTGAAGGAGAACCGGAAGAAGGAGGTGGATTGGTATCCCTCGTGGTGAATAGAGAGGACAAGGACAACTACAAGGTCAAAATCACGGGGGAGTCTGTCGGATCATCCCTCATCCATATACTGTTCAGTGGAGACCCGATACCAGACTCACCCATCAGAATGAATGTAGTCGATGCTGAGAAGTGTTCCATCATCGATCTCCCTACAGAGATAAAGGTTGGTGATCCCATTCGATTTGCCCTGAATGCCCGAGGCTCTGGCCCAGGAGTTCCCAGTGTTGAGTTTGTGGGACCAGATAAATCATACCACCCTCAAATCACTGACAACGGCGATGGGACTTTCTGGGTGGAAACGAGTGATCTTACTGAAGTCGGATATTACAGAATCGACATTAGATTTGGTGGGAGGCTGGTCCCCGGATCTCCATTTAACCTATCCATCGAGCCCGTCCCCACTCCAGATCAATGTCACGTGACCGGCAATGGATTGAAGAAGGCCATAGCTGGAAGACCTGCAAAATTTAAGATCCTAACCACAGAGACCGACCTAGTTGCCAGGAACAAACTCCAGGTCAAAGTGACAGGTGTTTCAGGAGGAAAGAAAGGAAAAGTGAAGATTGTCGACAACAAGGATAAGTCCTATAGTGTTGTCTACCTCTGCACCACAACAGGAGGGTACCTCATTCACGTTAACTTCTACAACCAGCCTGCTCCTGGTTCTCCCTATAGGATCAACATCATTGAAGGTGCAAATGCCACAAGAGTGAAGGCATACGGGCCTGCTCTTGAGTCAAGGACTATGCTGATGTCGCACACACAGCAAGAATTCTTTGTGAATGCCAACCAGGCTGGTAACGGTGATCTAGTGGTGGTTATTCGAGGTCAAAAGGAGGACCCCAAAGTCTTTATCACAGACGAAGGTGATGGCATATTTTCTGTCAAATTTGAAGTTCTTGGATCTGGTAGGTACTATGCCAATGTGTGGTGGGGGAATGCCCACATCCCGGGAAGTCCCTATCCACTGAAAATCATCCCCCGACCCAACCCTGCAATGGTCAAAGTTCACGGACCGGGGATTCAGAATCTGGTAAACATGCAAAACGCAGCACACTTCACCATTGAGACCAAAGATGCAGGAGTGGGAACACTGTCCGTTCGAGTCAATGGTGTGAAGGACGCTTTCACGGTAGAAGCGCGACCAATGTCACAAGTGCATCCTCGAACACTCCTGGCCAGGTATAATCCCACGTGTCCTGGAGAGTACAAAATTACTATTCGCTGGCATGGAGCTCATATCCCCGGTTCTCCCTTCACTGTGAAGGTCTACGATCCAGATGAAATTGAATCTGAAGAAACACAGAGCCTATTTGAGGATGACAGCCGTGTTGTGGTTGATGCTGACAATGAGGAAGGTCTGGATTACGACAGCTCTGGCTTCCAGTTATCCGAGGAACAAGCTCGCCTCTATACCGCTCAACTGCGGCAGAAGACACAGGCGGTGAGTCCACTTGTTGCTTTCTCGACACCTGCACCCAAGGACGTCACTCCGCTTAAGGGCTCAAAACCAGTGGTTAATGGGTCTCCATTCAAATCAGATCAGATTTCTCCCATAACGCGAAACACCCCTATCGCAACACCAGACACCTCCTCTACCTCAAAGAGTGCAAAGAAGAAGAGATGGTTTGGTCGCAGCAAGTGAATAGATTTTACAAACTCTCTGTCTTATTTTTGCACATGCATGTGAACACATTTTATTGCAGTGTAAATAGCTCTCTACACACCAGACCCTTGTAGGCTCTCAGGCAGCTAATATTGTAACACTGAAATGCTCACAAACACTGAAATAACACATTTAGTTAATGGTTGCCATATAGATAATATTATATTGGTTTTATAGGAGATAAGTGTTCTTTTTAGTTATGTAATTAAACATATATAATTATTATAATAATTCGGCAAGTTGCATGGCCACATACTAGCTGTTCAGGAAATTATAAAGGAGATCCACTTCACGAGACTGCACGTGTATGTGTGTATTGATATACAGTGGACCCTCCGAATAAAGGACACTTTGGGGTCGACAGCATAACTTCAGCTGATTTGTTCTTGTTAGAGAGGTTTTCCTAATTAGGAGGTTCAAAGTATATTGTAGGAATTATACTGGATCCGATGTGTAGGTTGTGTCCCTTGTAGCTAGGATTATAATACTGTGTCCTTATTTTGGAGAGTCCACTATCAGAGGGTCCACTGTATATTCTTCAGTGCGTGAAGGACCAACCTATAAGAAATTATGAATATACATATGGCTGGCCAGCAGTCTCTACAGACAGGTGGTCTGTAAAGCATAGACACACTGTGCTTAGAGGTGTGTGATAGGAGCTGTTGTACATGCAATTGCTCATGCACACTCCAGCGGCCGGCAATCTAGCTGTATAGTAGTCTAACATTATTGTCAGATTACATGCAGGCCAGGATTATTAATATTATATACACCTCCCTCTATTCCGGACACCTTGGGACCAGAAAGGGCTGTCCTGATTGTTGAGGAGTCCTATTTCAGAGGCTGAAGATTCTCATGATAGGAAACTATGACAAAGCATAACAATGAATCATCAGGCTCTAGTAGCATGATTGTATCCATAGTAGAGGGCCGGGTGCTTGCATTATGTATACCATATACGTAGTAGAGGGCCGGGTGCTTGCATTATGTATATACCATAATATACGTAGTAGAGTGCTGGGTACTTGCATTATGTACCATATACGTAGTAGAGGGCTGGGTGCTTGCATTATGTATCATATAGTAGAGGGCCGGGTGCTTGCATTATGTATCATATAGTAGAGGGCCGGGTGCTTGCATTATGTATCATATAGTAGAGGGCCGGGTGCTTGCATTATGTATATACCATAATATACGTAGTAGAGTGCTGGGTACTTGCATTATGTACCATATACGTAGTAGAGGGCTGGCTACTTGCATTATGTATCATATAGTAGAGGGCCGGGTACTTGTATTATGTATCATATATATATATACCGTCGTTTCCTGTGTATGGGTGGTCATGTTTTCTCTGGGTCATTCTCCATATTATTATTATTGTTATTTTAATTATTAAATTATGAACTGCTACCATTCCATAACGCACTTACAGAGCATCTCTCGTTTATCAAATATATAACAGTTAAACCTCTATAATAAGGACACCACTGGGACCACAGTAAGCTGTCCTGTACAGTGGAACCTTTATAATAAGGACACCACTGGGACCACAGTAAGCTGTCCTGTACAGTGGAACCTCTATAATAAGGACACCATTGGGACAACAGTAAGCTGTCCTGTACAGTGCAACCTCTATAATAAGGACACCATTGGGATTACAGTAAGCTGTCCTGCAGCTGTACAGTGGAACCTCTATAATAAGGACACCATTGGGATTACAGTAAGCTGTCCTGTACAGTGGAACCTCTATAATAAGGACACCATTGGGACAACATTAAGCTGTCCTGTACACTGAAACCCCTATAATAAGGACACCACTGGGACCACAGTAAGCTGTCCTGTACAGTGAAACCTCTATAATAAGGACACCACTGGGACCACAGTAAGCTGTCCTGTACAGTGGAACCTCTATAATAAGGACACCATTGGGATTACAGTAACCTGTCCTGTACAGTGCAACCTCTATAATAAGGACACCATTGGGATTACAGTAAGCTGTCCTGTACAGTGCAACCTCTATAATAAGGACACCATTGGGATTACAGTAAGCTGTCCTGTACAGTGCAACCTCTATAATAAGGACACCATTGGGATTACAGTAAGCTGTCCTGTACAGTGCAACCTCTATAATAAGGACACCATTGGGACAAAATTAAGCTGTCCTGTACAGTGAAACCCCTATAATAAGGACACCACTGGGACCACAGTAAGCTGTCCTGTACAGTGAAACCTCTATAATAAGGACACCATTGGGACCACATGTGTAGTGAGTTGTCCTGTACATGGAGGTGTCCCTATTTCAGAGGTTTCAAATGTACACATGTCAATGTGAGGGATGTCAAATGGGACAGAGCAATGGTGTCCTGTTCAAGGAGGTAGCTGCATTTCAGAGGTGTCAATCCTTAAATAGAGGTTTCACTGTACTATGCATTGTGTAGATTGATATACGTAGTCTGTTACAGTAATTTTGCATGCATGGTCTGCAGGGTTTTAGCCAAAGCAGGGTACCAGGGTACCACCCTGCTTTCATTTTCCCCACCCTGCTTTCATTTTCCCCACCCTGCTTTCATTTTCCCCACCCTGCTTTCATTTTCCCCACCCTGCTTTCATTTTTCCCACCCTGCTTCTATTTTCCCCACCCTGCTTTTATTATCCCCACCCTGCTTCTATTTTCCCCACCCTGCTTCTATTTTCCCCACCTTGCTTTCATTTTCCCCACCCTGCTTTCATTTTCCCCACCCTGCTTTCATAATTCTCCCCACCCTGCTTTCATTCTCCCCATCCTGTAAGGAATCAACTGCCCATTTTACTGCGATATTGTTGCCACTTACTTGAAATCATGGGGGATTATGAGTACAAGGGTAAAAATCCACTACTTTTGTGCATGGATTAGTTAATTTTGCTTTACATTGACTTGCATGGATAAAAAAAATGTGGTGGGTTGTGACAAGAATTCACTGTACTGCAATCACTGACTGATGCTATATACTTCCCTACTATAGTGAAGTTCTGGCTAGAACATTGGTCTGTACATATGGTACAATAATTATAGAAACGTATGCATGCAGATCGATCAACAGGCTCTCAATCACACGCAGCCATGGGCAGTGCGAGTATATAAATGGCCGGAGGCTCTGCGTGCATGCTAGTCTGGCTTGCTAGACCCCCTTTAACCTACACACACATGCATGCACCTAGTGGGCACTTGCAGGGACAGTCGAGCATGCATGCATGCAAGCCAGACTACATGCATGTATGACTGCATGCCTAAGGTATAATAAAATGTATCAAGCACGTGCACTCTCTTGCCATCTACATTTCTTCTACTGCACATGACCACCTGTACTGTCATGCAAGTATACAACTAGCATTCCATTATATTGTCATGAAACTATACAATACAGACCAGTAAGAGCTAGTAATATAACAAGATATGATAAGGAATACACAATACACAGGACATCAAGCAATAAACGTATACTGTACACGATAATACACACCTGTGCAAGCTGAATGATAGAGAAAATAGTGAATATCTCTACATGTGTAGTCTGCATGCACATAGAGTGGAGAATATGCTCAGGTAAGTTCGCAACAAACTAAAAGGGAAGGGTCAAAGGACACAAGGAGTATTTGAAGTACTAATACTTCTTCTTAGGTTTGTTGACTTTCATGCTTCTGGCAACAAACTCTTTGCTGCCCTCAACAACAACAGTGCCTTGGTCTTTGACACCTTCATATCGCTTGTCCTTTCTCTTTTGGGGAGCAAGAGGGAAATCCGTTTCCCTATTCCTAGGGACCTGCATCTTGTTCTTCAAAATGGACGCATACACGTGCGCTTCTTCCTCAGTCAGAAGGACATTCTGCAGATCCTTATGCAACTGCTTAGTCTTGACAGGACCTTCATCTGAGCTGATGGAATCATCCGACCCCTCACTGTCCGATCCTGCATATCCAAATCTGTCCTGAAGCATTCCACTTTCCTCTTCGACCTCAGCATCAGGGTCAAAGACTTTGATTTGGAAGGGCGAACCTGGTACAAGTTGTCCATGCCACCGTACGGTAATAACATACTCTCCACATTCAGTTGGATCATAGCGGGCTATGAGCGTGCGGTGGTGGCGCTCTGATATCGGCGTGGCATCAATTTTAAAGGCATCTTTGGGACCTTGGACTCGGATGGTCAGTGTTCCCAGTCCGGCTTCCTTGGTTTCGATATGGAACTCTGCTGGCTGGTTTACAAGAACATACTCGGCTATACCAGGCCCATACACCTTGACCTTGTCGGCATTCGGGAAAGCATGAACAATCAGAGGGAAGGGGCTCCCAGGGATGTGCTTGTTAGCATACCAAACATTAGCATAGTACTCACCCCAATTCAAAATCTGAAATTTTACAGAAAAGACTCCGTTTCCGTCATCAGAAATGAACGCCTTTGGATCCTCTTTACTTCCACGAACAATAACAATGAGATCAGACTGTCCTGCTTGTGTGGCGTCCACAAAGAACTCGAGTGGTTGTCCAGCCATCAACACTGCATTTGGATCAATGGCATACCCATAAGCTCGGCATTTGGAAGCGTCCGGAATCATTGCAACAGGAACTTGGAAGGGGGATCCAGGAATGTGGTTCCCGTAGAACACTACTTCTATGTTGTACATCCCGCTGGTGGGGGCGGTGTAGTGCACCAGATAGGTGCTGTCTCCATTGTCCACCACATCCACTTCGGCCTCAACACCAGTTTCTTCTGCTGTTATCCTAACAGTCAAGTTTCCACTCTCAATCAGGCCCGGCTCAATGGTAAGAATCTTAAACTTGGTCCCGTGTTTCTCCTTGGCTTTCTTTAATCCTGGACCAGTAGCGAAGCACCTCTCCGGTGAGTGGGGATCTTCAACATACGTCACCACTTGTGTAGTTTCGCCTCCTTCAAACTCGTACGCAGTGGTGGTAATGATTTTCTTCTCCACCTCTACCTTCGTTAGCTCGCTCTCCATTTCCCTTCCAATTTCAGTTGTTTTGACCACTTCAGTGGTTGCAACGGGTTCCAATTCGCGGTCTTCTAAATTAGCGGATTCGGTTGATACGGAGTCTCTGTCCTTATTAGCCAACTCCGGATTCTCGTGTGTGTCTGCATGTTTGTCCAAAGAAGCCTCCTCCCTTTCATCTTGCTTCAAATTGTCGGGTTCGGTAGCAGTCGGTTCCTCCGGATCAGATTCCTCGTCTCCGTCGTACAGCGCATCCTCCTCGCCGAGGTTTACGACGTTTATCTTCCCTGGATGAACTTCCTTCACTTTAGCGTTGTCAACTGCACCATCAGTAGTGCTGGGATCGAAACTGTCCGGCAGAAAGTCGTCTAGCAGGTCGTCTGGAGAGGGGTGGATCTGCGAGTCAGCCATGTTGTCGAAGCTGTTTGGCCACACCCAGTTAATGTCCCCAGTCCAAATTTATTATCCCGTTCCGAAAATCTAAGTGCCCCACCCCTCTTTCTTGAACTTGCTTGGGAACGCCCGCAAGAGAATGGAGCATAGACCTTGCTTCGTGGAAGGAGCTGGCTTGAAGAAGGCGCTCTCCAACAAGACAGCAAAGTTTCGTATCACTACTGTGGAAACGGGGCTCGTAGCGGCGGGAAACTTGACAGTTAACGTGGAAGATCCCACCAATGGACAGAAGGCGAAGGTAGAAGTTGTTGACAAGGAAGACAACACGTATCTGGTGAAATACGTTTGCCCTACCACGGGAGATTACGCTCTTAGCATCAAAAATTATGGTCAAGAAATTGACGGTTCGCCATTCGCAGTCAAAGTTCTCCCAGGACCGGATGCTTCCAAATGCAAGGCCAGCGGACCGTGTCTACTGGCCAACTCCATTCTGCAATCTGAGAGCACTTTGGAATTCTTGGTGGACGCCACGCAGGCGGGACACGGGTCTCTCACGGTCATCGTGAAGGGGAAGCAGGAAGAGCCGAAGGTTTTCATCTCCGACGATGCTGAAAACGGAATGTATTCGGTCAAATTCGAGCCTAAATCGCACGGGCGTTACTATATCAATGCATTTTATGGCGGGCAACACATTCCGGGAAGTCCCTTCAAGCTGAAAATCCACCCAAAACCATCAGCTGCCAAGGTAAAGGCTGAAGGTCGTGGACTGGAGAAGGAGGTGAAGGTCAACGAAAGGGTTGACTTTGTGATTGACACAACTGAAGCTGGAATAGGGACTTTGAGTGTGAAAGCCAATGGTGTGAAGGGTGCATACAAGATTGACTGCCAGCCAAAATCAAAGGAGGAACCGCGTATTGTCATTGGGAGCTATGAACCGAAGGAATCTGGAGACTACACCATTGCAATTCTGTTTGAAGGAGAAGACATACCGAATTCTCCTTTTGAAGTGAAGGTTATTGACGAAGAAGAAGAAGGTGGCAAGAAGAGAAGAAGCAAAAAGATCAGTCAGCCTAGTAAAGAGGAACCAGCAGACCAGAAACCGTCTGGAGAGGAGGAGGCTAAGGTGGAGCAAAATGGAACAAATGGGACTATGACTAATGCTGAGAGCTAGAGTTTATTGTTCTGGCACAATAGACACTCCTGTTTTAGAGTGTCTATGTTAACACCACCTGACCCTTATAGTCATGTAGTTGGCAGATGCATACTGCGTGTACATGTATGTTACATATACTTCATTGTTCTATAGAAATATGCAATATTATGATAATATTATATAGACTGCTGTGTCTGTACTGAATAGCATGTCAAGAGTTCATGTACCCATGTAATATTATCAGATAATCCAGCATGATGATTGTTCTTATGCTAAACGCGTATTCTGATATGATATATACCGGCTGCATATTATACCAATACATGCATGTGTAGTCTGGCTGCTGACCCAAT
>CAUJGJ010000336.1:1438422-1443422 GCA_963170055.1 Halisarca cf. caerulea
CACACACACACACACACACACACACACACATGTGCAAACACACGTACGCACACACACACACACACACACACACACACACACACACACACACACACACATGCCACACACACACACACACACACACACACACACACACACACACACACACACACACACACACACACACACACACACACACACACACACACACATGCTTATACACGCATGTAGCATGCAAAGACACTGTCTGGTATATACACTTATATAGAGGGAAATCTTTAATAGTGGACACTCCCAAATAAGGACTCTCTCTCTCTACAAAGGACACAGCTTGAGGTTAATAAGTATTTTCCCTCTATAGTTCTAAATTGAATACATTTCGAATCTCCCAAACCATTTTTGTTTTATGTCCAAAATCGGACATACGTATATACCTGTGTTGACTGATTGTAGGGTATCCCCAGATGGTGTGACTGGGTAGACATAGATAGGAATTAAAATCATGTTGCTCTGGTGGTAATCTCCTTATACAAAGGACAGGCTCCCCAAAGCTAGTGTCCTGTATTCTGAGGTTCCACGTACACTGTATATATACAGTTGTACCTCTTTTGCAGGAGAGACCACCCTCGTGAAAGACGTACCACCTCCTTTGTAAGACCGGCCTTACTGGGAACAAATGCATATATGTCCCATACTAAATTTTCCTTCATCATAGACCACCTCTTTTGACAGATCACCTTTCCCTTTCCCTAAGGGTGGTCTCTCAAAAGAGGTTACAGTACTACAATGCATGCATATGGTACATCCGTGGTTGTCCAACAGTTACCGGTTGCATAACCGTGCACAACAGGCTATCAAGCGGTCGACCTGTTAAATAACTGGCATCCGGTTAGCCAACCAGAAAAGTTGGCCATCGGGTTAGAACACATACATTAAGGGGATACCATATAAGTGTGCTGTCATGGAAAAATGTTCAATTGTGAGGACAAACCTGTTAACAGATTTTGAAATACTTTCTGAATATTTTTATCATCCTTGGCTGATGTTTCTTCAAAGTGTATAGCGTGACTTTGCGCATATTCCATGCCTTCTTCGGTTGAAACTTTCCAACCACCGAGGTCAGACTTACATGCAACAAGATGGATCACAGCATCTGGTGCCTCGTCCTTCAACTCCCCCATCCAGTCGGGTAGGTGGTTGAATGAAGGTTGACTTGTAACTGAATACATCAGCAAAATGCCATCAACCTGGCGATAGTACCTGTGGGGAGTGTGGAATACATATTATTGCAGTTGCACTTGGTTGATATTTGATACGTACAGGAATGGTGCATGAATGCATGCATGAGACCCTAAGGTGAATGTAGGTACATACTATATTATATGCACCATGCATATCGCATACATCGACTGCATGGGCAATAACACATATCCCCACCCAGTGCATTCACTGGTCGAGGCCCATGACAAGAGTTCATGGCCAGTTTTGGCGTGAGATCACTGACTTGTTTAGTGACCAAGATCTTTGCCAAGATGAGCTCTTTGGAGTCCTGCTGCTATTGTTGCAACAATTTTTGAGAAATGTTCCTGTACAGGTAGTAAGACTTTCTTCAAGTGTCAACGTGAGTGTCTCATTAAGGTTACATTTGATCATACAGGGAAAGGAACCATATTAAGAAGTGACCACCACTATAGATGAAAGGATTTTTGGCAGCTTCCCTACTACTGTAAAATCTTACTAATTAGAACCTTGATTTCCCATAAAAAAGTTTAAATTATGCATGAGTTCAACCAACTACATAAATGTATTCCGTACATTTAGAATAGTACATTCATCAATGTTTGAATTAAGCCAGATCAATATTCTAATAATCATGATTCTATAATTATCGAGATTTTACTGTACCATTTTAAATATAATTGCTCATGTATGACATTGTGCATGGTATTTAGGCATGCAAATTGCTCTTACTAGATTATAATATAACACCATAAAGCCATATACTGAATGTGTGGTTTATACAATAACAATTAAAATGGAGGTTCTGGTATTATACATGCATGCAAGGAAAATTCTCTTCTCTGAAACAAATGCCCATGCATGGCCATTTAATTGCTTGAGCCCATGCAACTCAACAACATGCAGCTATATACTCACGATCTTGCAATAGATCTGAATCTTTCTTGACCAACTAAAGGGGTACAAAAGTTAGGTATTTGATTGTACTTAGTTATATCTCATTCCAAGTTCAGTACCTGAATTAGCCTTGATGTCTATATATTAACTATAGGAATACATTATGCATGGTGTACATAAGTGGCAATAATAATGTTATAAGGTTCAAGTGTATATATGCCCATATATGTATATTTGGCGAACAGGCATGCAGCTGTTGCAGCTAGTTTCAGTTTGGAGGAGGATTCTCATGCATGTGTTTACGTACTATGCGAACATCTATCCTTCTTCGGCATGCTTACAACAGGAATATTAATATATTCTGTATAATATAGGTATGCACATCACACTAATGAGAATTTATTAATACCAGGTCAAATATAGGCCAAATGTAGGAAAGGCAGGTCAAGCGCATGGAAATTTTCAAGGTATTCATGCACTATAGCTATCCAGGAAAGGGTGACATACATACAGCCCCTCCTGCCTTTTTAACAGAGCATGGAAATACAGTGAAACCTCTCTAATCCGGCCACCTTCGGAGCACGAATTTTGGCCAGATTACATGCGCTGGTCAGACAGGTTCATTCCAATACATGGATGATTTTTGGGACCAAACAGTATGGTTGGTTTAGACAGTATGGCTGACTTATACAAGCTCGGATTAGAGAGGTTTTATGAAAGACTTATAGGGCAACCCAACCTAGCCCAGCCTAGTTAGTCTATATTGTAGGCAAAAACATCATGATCACACTAATGAGAATTAATTAATGCCAATTAATACCAATTATAAATTAAGATAGAAAATGTTCATAGGTGCATGAGCTCAACAAGTGGCTGCAAACATACCTGTATCAAATACAGCTGTTCGAACGGTTTTTCCAGCTATCTTTGTGTACTGAATAGAACATTCAACTCCAACAGATAGAGTTATATCAGGATTGAACTCATTCCCAGCAAGACGTAGTAGAAAGCTACTTTTTCCAACTGCAGAATCCCTCCTCCTTCTTTCTTCCTCCCTCTTTCTGTAACAACAATGTCAATAATCTACGAATAATCCAACCTACTAGATGTAAATCGGACACAGAAGTCAGATATAAGTTAGTCAAGTATATCTATGATTGGCGAGACCGAATGAAGGGAAATTACCTTGAATTTTCCCCTTTCCTCTATGCCGTCATAATTAAAAATGGCGGCGAGACTAGACTACTCCTTTTTGCGTGGTGGCTGTATTATAAATAGGAACTGGCCAGCGAAACTTGGCCAAACTAACTCGAAAATATAGGTTATTGAGTTCATAGAAGCTTATCTCGTTAAATCATGTAGTAAACTACTTTGGGCATCGATGTGCATGTACATCTTTCCATCCTCCGTTTTCCAATATTATAAAGAAATCCAATTTACAGGGCGAAGTACGGAAGTGCTGAGCTACGATAATTTTTCAGAATTTTTGGGAGAAGGCAGAATGAATGAGGCCAATTATTTACTTAATACTGAGTCCACAACACTGAGGGCAAGACCAATTGAGAAGACCGGGCCAGCCAGTGAGACCAAGAAGAGAGGGGAGCCCAAGAAGTCAACGGAGACCAAAAATACTGAGAAGACCAGGAAGACCAAGAAGACCAAGAAACCCAGCCACCTGACCCGGGCCGACCTGTATCCTGCATCTCAAATCTATTATGATCATTATTGATCTCAAGGATGCTTTCATGTGATTTTAAAGGCTATGTTAGAATGCTTGAATGCATCCATTTAAGCATGTGACATGTGCTTAAGTATACATCTCATATTATCAGTTATGAAAAGGGAACATATTACATTATATAGCTACTGAATGTATATGTACATATTTTGTTATGGTGATTACTATGGATAATGTAATTTCACCATTTCAACTAACCACCCAACACACACTTGCACCTCCTCTTTTCCCTATGGGCCTAAGGCTGGCCACACAAGCCACTAAATGGAGACAGAGGCAATCCGGCCACATGGGCACTGCAAAAAGCCATTCAGTGCATCAGTGTTATACGAGAAGGTCACAAGTATAACCGGAGCTTGTGGAACCACACATTATGAAAGTTTTGTATGTGGCAGAAATCCAAATGACACCAATGTAAATGCATAGGATAATCATGTGTATACATATTACACACACACACACACACACACACACACACACACACACACACACACACACACACACACACACATACACACACACACACACACACACACACAAATTTAAAGATCTTGCATGGTATTGAATGATCTGTATATGAATATGGCCGGCAATTGATACTGGTGGTTTACTTGTCACCACTGAAACCAATGCTTGTCATTTACAAGCTTGTCCCAGCAAGTAAGGAGTGTGGACAGGTCAACGTCTATGTGGATCTCTTATTGGTGGAGCAATCAAGTCCCTCCAGATCTATATAATATGTTTCTTCCCTAATAATCGGCACCTCAATATCTGCTGTGGCCCATGGTCATTAGGCATATTGTCTTGCATGACCTAGGTGACTGAACCATGCTCTACATACAATCTCTTTTGGTGTAACTGCTCTTCTATTGGTAAGTCTCCAGTTGTCTCCAAGATCTTGACATTTCATACTCTTTTCTTTATCCCATGGAGTTATGTATCCCATATAATCTCCTATGTGATAAGCACCTTCTGTATAATATCATGGTGACTGTATACACACCATGTAAAATAGTCAGATCACAGACACTATATACTATGTAACCAGATTGCATTGAGGGAATGTTGGATTAAAGCGCTTGAGGTTTATAATTTCGCGGCACACATTCTAAAAATGACCTGTACGTACGTATACACATTGATGCAT
>CAUJGJ010000336.1:1455922-1458422 GCA_963170055.1 Halisarca cf. caerulea
CAGTCGGCGTCAGGTATGGGTGTGCTTGTACATTGAGTCCATGAGTGGATTCCTAGTAAGAAACCACTCTAGTCCGACACCTCTGTAATCTGACATCCTCTCAGATCTATGTGGCCATGCATCTTATATGAGGTACAGTCACCATATTATACAGTATTAATTATATATATAATACTAAAATATTATACTAATACTAATATAATAACCATACATATAACATATAATAACCATACATATATTATATAACCATATATTATATATATAGATATAATACTAAAATACTATACTAATACTAATATAATAGCCATACATATATACAGTATTATATATATATATATTTGTATCCTGGTGTGGGGGCAAATTATGGGTGGATCAAATTAAGGAAAAAGTGTGCTGACATTTGTGATGTAGCACAGGTCACTGATATACGCACACTTCCTAATTGATGTCAATTGATGTCAATTAATAGTGTAAGTGGTTAAAACTGATCAACTCTAGATGAGGCTATACACACCAACAGTCAACAGTGATCATGAATGGTTGCCAGGATACAAATTAGTTATATCCTGTCCAGGTGTGCTACAGCAGAAAATACAGTGCTGATGACCTCGGGCCTCGCCCTCGGTCAATCAGCACTGTATTTCTGCTGTAGCACACCTGGACAGGATATAACTAATACATATATATATATATATATATATATATATATATATATATATATAATATTATTATGTATAATATTATATATATATTGTATATAATATACATATTATATATAATATAAGTATTGCAGTACAGTCAAACTTGGTTAGAAAGTCACTGTTTACATCAACTTCTTTACAACAACACACATGGCAGGAACGGATTCAATGGTCTCTGTACTAATTGTCCTGGTTACAACAACAACTTGGTTATAATACCACATTTTAGTGGCACCAAGGGTGTCGTTGTGAACATGTTTGACTGTGTATACTAAGAGTCACTCTGCAATCCGACAATGTCCTAATTCGGCCTTTTTTCAAGTCCATTGAGTGTCGGATCAAGGAGGTTTCCATTACTTGAATTCACCAAATTTTATCACCTTAATTGTGATGTAGTAATATTATTATAATACCGCTGGACGATCATCATGCAGTTGATTAAAACCAATAGGATCAGCATCGATCCCCATAGCTATAGTGTGCAGCCACCGAACAAGCTGCGCGTTTCGCATTCTCCAGCCCCGGCTAGTCTGGTGTAGCCCACCCTTTCCACCAGTCACGGCGAGCATGGGTCTGGCTACGTCAGACTAGCCCTGGCCTGCAAATGCGTGACATGCATGCTATAATAAAGTTACAGCTGCTGAATTGCTTGAGAGCAAGTTCTTTTGTTTCCTTGCTGCAGATGCCTAGCTGGCTGTGTTCTCCTGCGCATGGGAGTTCAAAAGAATCTTTCAAACATGATGCATGTGTATAATATATATTATATATTTATATTATATAATATATATATATATATATATATATATATATTATAGCTGTTCTTTTGAATAATTAATACTGTACTCTTCGCAATCTAATTAAATTTCATCATTAATTTCCAATATCTTTAAGATAACTTTTTCCCCAATGCATGTACGTAAGTAAAATATTGCATTCTTAATTCGGGCATGCATGTACTTGTGTGCATGTGTGCATATGCACATGCGCATGTGTACGTACGTGCATGTGTGCATGTGTACATACGTGCATGTGTGCATGTGTACGTACGTGTGTGTGTGTGTGTGTGTATGTGCACAAACAACTAAGCTCATGTGTGCACACACGCATATGTAATATTATGCATATAATAATTATATGTACAAGTGTTTATGTCACTCTTGCCAGCCAACCACAATGCATACAACACTTCAGCTAATGTAACAAAATCCATGAATTACAACTGCTGACATGCATACAATACATGCAATGGGCATACATGCAGGCATATATACCTGGTAGGATGTAGTCTCGCGTAGCCAGACCCAATCTCGCCTGCAAATGGCGGCGAGTGCGGGTCTGGCTATGCGAGACTAGGTAGGATGTGTGGTATATGTACAGGAAACTACAAATACTTGTTCACTATGAGTTTGGTGGAATAGATATGAAAAAGGACACGTTTAGGAGAGTTGTTTGTTAGTGTACAACTCATAGTCCTGATATGGAGGAGGCTGGGAGCCGTGGGTGGGTGGTGGGCGGTGCCCCCGGCGTGCACCGCGCTGCGATGCTCTGTGGCTGCGAATGGTGTCCCTGTACTGCGCCCTCTCCTTCAAATGCTTTGGTTTGGGCAGAGTGAAGTGGCAGATGAGGACAATCACGAACATGATGACCAGCACGACTACGAGCGCGATCACCAACACCCACCACATGTCGATAATCCACTGGAGGGCATTTTGAAACGCCTGTGAATTAAAAAAGTTTGTAAGTCTGTTGAGAGCCCCGTCTCCATCCACAGGTCTGCAAATCCCCTGGAAGTCACAATA
>CAUJGJ010000336.1:1460922-1468422 GCA_963170055.1 Halisarca cf. caerulea
CAGTCTAACAGTTTCAAAAAACTGAAAACAACTGCGCACACGAGCATACATACATTTCTCAAAATTTGGACAATTTCTACAGAAAGGCCCTTATAGGTCTTGTACGTATATACATGCACATGTGTGTATGAATGTACGTACGTATGTACATACACATGTGTGTATGAATGTACTGTACGTATGTACATGCACATGTGTGTATGAATGTACGTATGTACATATGTACCTGCAGACAGCAGTAGGGACCAGAGTGCAATTCCTTCCATTGCAACAAGGATCGCTGTTGCATACGCCAGTGGTCGAGTCGAAGTCAAACAAGCAGTCACAAGCCTCCCCACTGTCCACTATACCATTCCCGCAGTCCACAGGATCCTCTGTGGAAGACATGAGCAAAACAGTCACTTACATCAGACCTCACCAACAGAAGTGTCCACTATAGAGAGGCTCCACTGTACACAGAAGTGTCCACTATAGAGAGGCTCCACTGTACACAGAAGTGTCCACTATAGAGAGGTTCCACTGTATACAGAAGTGTCCACTATAGAGAGGTTCCACTGTATACAGAAGTGTCCACTATAGAGAGGCTCCACTGTATACAGAAGTGTCCACTATAGAGAGGTTCCAATGTATACAGAAGTGTCCACTATAGAGAGGTTCCACTGTATACAGAAGTGTCCACTATAGAGAGGCTCCACTGTATACAGAAGTGTCCACTATAGAGAGGCTCCACTGTACACAGAAGTGTCCACTATAGAGAGGCTCCACTGTATACAGAAGTGTCCACTATAGAGAGGTTCCACTGTATACAGAAGTGTCCACTATAGAGAGGTTCCACTGTATACAGAAGTGTCCACTATAGAGAGGTTCCACTGTATACAGAAGTGTCCACTATAGAGATGCTCCACTGTATACAGAAGTGTCCACTATAGAGAGGTTCCACTGTATACAGAAGTGTCCACTATAGAGAGGTTCCACTGTATACAGAAGTGTCCACTATAGAGAGGTTTCACTGTATACAAACATACACAAACAGTGATGTGTTTCTAAGTACGCAGATGGTGGTGTAATGAATATATGCGAACATATTCATGTGAATACCAACAAAGATGGCGTCACAAGTACGTACATATATACGTACACACACACACACACACACACACACACACACACACACACACACACACACACACACACACAAACACACACACTCATGTACACATACATATATGTACATACATGTGTGTGCATAAACACACACACATACGTACGTACGTATGTACATACTCATGCACACGTGCACACACACACACACACACACACACACACACACACACACACACACACCAATGAAACAAGCTCTAGGTCCAACTTGTGCTCGACCACTAATGATAGCTTCCATGGAAGTCCTACTGCAAGGAGAGAAGTTGTCATTGTTGGGGTCATTTCCAGAAGAGGAGCTCTCAAACATGATGAAGTTTCCTCCACTTCCTCCATTGGTTCCAGGGGAGCAGGTAGCATCAGTCCTCATGTCGTGCTAGAGGGTGTATGGAAATGTCTGTAAAGTCAAACTTATTTAGTACCGGAGATAGCACACACTCCTGGATAGTACACACTCCTGGTTAGTACACACTCCTGGATAGCACACACTCCTGGATAGTAAACACTCCTGGTTAGTACACACTCCTGGATAGCACACACTCCTGGTTAGCACACACTCCTGGTTAGCACACACTCCTGGATAGCACACACTCCTGGATAGCACACACTCCTGGATAGCACACACTCCTGGATAGTACACACTCCTGGATAGTACACACTCCTGGATAGCACACACTCCTGGTTAGCACACACTCCTGGTTAGCACACACTCCTGGTTAGCACACATTCCTGGATAGTACACACTCCTGGATAGCACACACTCCTGGATAGTACACACTCCTGGATAGTACACACTCCTGGATAGTACACACTCCTGGATAGCACACACTCCTGGATAGCACACACTCCTGGATAGCACACACTCCTAGATAATAAGTATTCCTTGCTCTTCCCCTGCACTTCATGCACAGTACTGAAAACAGCGCAGATACTGTAGTAAGCACTTCTGACAGTAAGTGCTTATTCTCTGACCGTCAGGGTACACATACGTATGTATGTACATACGTAATAACATACATACATACGTATGTACATATGTATGTATGTACATACGTACGCACATACATACATATGTACATACATATGTACATACACATGTACATACGTATGCACATACGTACGTACATACATACTTGAAAATAGTAAGCCACTTGACTTGTACAGTGGGAGTGGCTAGTACGCAAGCAGAAGGAGTTACTTATGTATGTACATTTAGCAAGACACATATTCCTCACAACTCCTGTGAGCAAGGCTGAAAGTACACTTCACTATCACGGGTACTTTCTGCAAGAAATGCAGTGAGCTACTGTAACGCGACACCTCTATAATCCGACATTATGTCTAATTCAACCATCTAAAATAGGCTAAAATAGAGAAGACAGCAGAAGTCCAATACATGGCTGAGGTTACCAACTGGCCCGGGTACATACATATGTAAAGTGCTGAAACATTTTTAACCAGCCCCTCAGTTATGCCATAACTGAGGGATCAAAATTGGGATATCAAAATATTGGACGATAATATTCAGATATACCCACTAACACTGACTGTCTGTCAATTAGGTAGTAACTAGTTATAACTGTCCATACCGTCCTGGGCTAATGGTTCCTGTATGGAGTGGGACCTCACTTATCCGCACCTCAGATATCCGATTCCCTTACTTTCCACAGTAGTTTTATTGGAACAAATCTGTAATAATCCTACTGTACACTATACTACTGCTCCCTCATTATCCAGTTCCCTTGCTTCATCCACAATTTCATCCAAAACGGAAATGTGTGGATAAGTGAGGTCTGACTGTACACCACTATACGTAGGTCAGATTGAGGAGCATGTCAGATTATAAAGGTGGCAGATTACAGTGGTTCCACTGTACAGGAAGACTCCACACTCGGGTACGTAGGCTGCAGTTGGGTGCAGTAGAGTCTAGGGTGCAGTAGGGTCTAGGGTGCAGTAGGGTCTAGGGTGCAGTAGGGTCTAGGGTGCAGCAGGGTCTAGGGTGCAGATGAGGGAGTTCTCAGTGTAATCCTCTATCTATACACACTCACTCCTACGTAGTCTACCTGTTAGTCCCGTACTTCTCCTGCGTGGGCAAGAAGTACGTACGCACGGGGCTAGCGTACCACGCAAAGGGTAAAGTAGGGGTAGCAGCTAGACTAACTCACTCCAGATCCAAAGTTGTGTCCAAGCTCGTGAGCAAATGTCAGCTGATTGATATTCTCAGGGACTCGCTGCCCAAAGTTAAGAAGAGTGACTATCCCAGTGTTGAGGCTGGCGGAGCATATCCCCCCGCCCCCGGTAGTACCTCGCTGTGCAACATACGCCAGACCTAGGACACCATTGGAAAAATCACGGTAGGTGAACCGGTAGACAGCACAGAAGGATGGAAAGTCAACCGTGAATGGTTGATCTCCACTTTGCGGTCGCGAGTGCCTCTCAAGAAAGGCCTGAACACCAATGAAATCTGGAGCAAAAAACCCAGTATCCTGAGTGATTATCTCAACTCGAGCAATTTCGAATCCAATGCCATTAGGCACGTTATTGTAAAACACAGTTCCTTCGTAGATTGTGTTGACTCTGGCCACAGCTCTGGAGAGGAAAGCCTTCGCCTGCGTCACTCGTTGTGCTTCGGTGAACGATGACGTAGAGACAGCCTCATAGAACCTCTGGTCACCGATCAGGAACAGCTTGCATCTTATGAGATTACGATTGGGACTTTGTCTCTTGTGCACAGTATGGCCCTGGGCAGTGAGAAAAACAGCATAATCGTGCATACATACAGTAAGTATACACATACGTATGTACGTACATACATACAGTACCTACATACATGCATGTGTCATGGTGCAGGGGCGAAAGTTGAGTGGATCAAACAGTACCGCGGGCTTACATCCACGATGTAGCCCTGCTACTCTGATGTAGCCCAGGTCAAGGGTCTTGTCAATCTCCTGCCAGCCAAATTCATTCATGCCTCATTAATTAGTAGTTGCCAATTGTCACATTTTGCAGTGTTTTGCTTCACCATGACAGACAATAGTTCTGATGAGGAGCGTACATACGTACATACGTACGTACATAGTTTCACTGGTGTATGCACAAAGTGTACTGGCCACAACAACAACTTGTTTGTAGCAGCACAAACAGTGGAACCAATGGTGTTGGTGTAAAGAGGTTTGCCTGTACATTGTATCCTTAAAATTTGGAGGGGGGCTCTTATAGAACCGGAAACTTCTCGAGGGATAATACACGCAAGGGTGAAAGTTCACAAAACTGTAAAGCATTACATATAGCAACAGCCAAATCCACCCATGTTCATGGGTATGAACATGGGTGGATTTGGCCTTTGCAATACGTAATACTGTTGCCCCCCCCAACCCCACCACCTACAGGAAAATTTCCAAATGGAAGCCTACAAACAGGTATATGTTTAGCTAGAATAGGTTTTTCCAGTATGCTGAGTGTGCAACTGTATCTTAGCATATTCTTTTAAACTTCACCCCCTGAGACTTGGTGCACTTTTTGTCTTATACCGTATCATGTTATGATTGTACAATGCCTTGAGAATAGTGGATAATGTAGTAAATAAGCACTCAATTTATAATCCGCCATATCGTTAATCTGCCAAAATATGGCACTTACCAATTGTGGCAGATTAACAAATATTCGTACATGCCCACATGTACGAATATTTGTACATGTGTACACATACGTACATACATACATACATACACATGTACACATGTATGCATGTACATCTATGAATATTCAATACTCACATTATCAGGCAAATCATCAGCCATTGCCTTCCTTTGATCCTCAGCCATTTTCTTTACAATGGCATGGTCAGATAGACCGCAGGTCTTCCCTTTCAGTGCATCAAACCTCACATCTGAGCTACGATAGATAACAGAGTGAAATGATTGCTCTTCCTTGAAATGATGGGAGGCTGGTTCGATGTGATACTCCTCGTCAGGAGTAGTGATGGTTCCAACAAACACACCGTGAGAGACATCACCTCTGATGGATGTACTGGGATCACCTGAAAGTGAGGGAGACCACTCCATGCATGGTTAGAGATGGGGAGGAAACATCATTACAAACACACACATACCCACAGCTTTTCCTGAGTAGTACACAGTCATATCCGCATTGCGCTGAGGGCGGCCATTTACTCCAAGTTCGAAGTCATCAGAGAATATGGATGAATCAGGATAGAGCTTAAAATGGAAGGTTCTGGAGTAGAGCAAGACATTTGTACATTAAGATAGTGCACACACACACACACACACACACACACACACACACACACACACACACACACACACACACACACACACACACACACACACACTTGTCCAAAGCAGTAAACTTCAGTTCAACATGTCTCTCTCCTCCAACTGTCCTCTTCAATCTCTCATGGCTACTAATCAGATCATTCTTATCGTAAGTTAGTCCTTCGAAGTGACCAATGAAATCGTTCAGAGGGACATCAGCAGCTGCACAGTATAGAAGAAATACGTATGCACACAATGTGTGTCAGTAGTAGGCACATACATGTACACACATACATATATACTACACACATACACACATACACACATACTACACACATATGTACATACTACACACATACTACACACATACACACATACACACATACTACACACATATGTACATACTACACACATACGTACACACATACTACACACATACACACATACTACACACATACGTACACACATACTACACACATACGTATGTACATACTACACACATACATACATATGACACACATACACACATACACACATACTACACACATACACACATACACACATACTACACACATACACACATACTACACACATACATACATATGTACGTACTACACACATATACACATACTACACACATACGTACATACTACACACATACACACATACTACACACATACACACAAACTACACACATACACACATACTACACACATACACACATACTACACACATACACACATACTACACACATACACACATACCACACACATACTACACACATACTACACACACGTACATACTACACACATACGTACGTACATACGACGTGATACATATGCACGCACACACAATGGACAAACATTTCCATTTGTTCCTGTTCTGTGCATACTGTACATATGCACATACGTGCATATGCACATGCACATACACACACGTACGTACGTATGTACATACACGTGTACATACGTACGTATGCATGCACGTGTGTACATATGTGCACACTTTGGACATCACACACCAAGCACTACAGATGATTCATAGATAAAATGAGCCAGCTAGTAACACACAGTTGTGCAAACACACTTCTACTGCACCGCGACTTCACAAGAGCTGTCATGCTAAATTACCCCCTAAAATAAGCCCTACCTGTTAACACAATTGCTCTACTACGTACGTACATACTTTCATGGCTTTGTGCCAATTCCAAGGGGGTCATTTTCGGCAGGGCAGAAGCATTTCGGCACCTACGTTATCTGCCGTTTTAGGCCACGTTATCTGCCGTTTTAGGCCCGGCGGAATCCCCATACTGGTACCATATTGTGCATAGTGACCCTGTGGAAATACCGCACGACAGTACAAACTTAGCCACATACGTATACACACATTACGCTGTTTCCGCAAGCACATTACTGTACAGGATAACATACAAACACTCAAGTAGGAAGTTAGGGCACACACACACACACACACACACACACACACACACACACACACACACACACACGCACGCACACACACACACACACACACACACACACACACACACACACACACACAACACACACACACACACACACACACACACACACACACACACACACACACACACATAAATTACACATTTAAGTACTTGCACGTGCATACGTAGACAGTGATACATGCACACTCAATAAATGCAGGACAATACAGCATTCCTTGTCCAATGGAAACTCATTATAACGAATCACTATAAGGACACCCACTCGAACCAGTTACACTTTCATAGTAGACATTAACTGGGTCACATGAATTAATTCACTATATGCAGAAATTCACTATCAGAGATTTCTTTATGGTGAATTTCCACTGTGTGAGGGTAAGCCCATAGAAATGCAATTTGCCAGGAAGTTCTGTGCACGTAAGGCTTGTTGCTAGGATACCCTTGATTAATGAAGCCATATAGTTCCTGTCATAGGACATCACAGCATTCATTCAATATGGAGACATGGATAGCAAAGGTACCTGATCTATTTTAGGTACAAAGTTTCTCATCTTTAAAGAATGTGAGTGCAGTGAAGCCCCGCTA
>CAUJGJ010000336.1:1473422-1483422 GCA_963170055.1 Halisarca cf. caerulea
CAAATGTCTGACCCAAATCTTCTTGGGTAAATGCTGACCATTATTTCTAACACTCATAGTTGCCAGCTGTCCCTGATTTTGCTGGACAGTCCCTGCAATACCTCTGTGACCTGCTGTCCCTAAACTACCTCTAATATCCTGCAAAACCACTTGAGGCAAAGAAGGGATAGCTTCCCACTAAGCTCGGCTGCAAACCCTCAAGTTTACTCGTCTGGAGCATTTAGTGCTGATTCAGTCGGAAATTAAGTCAATGTTATTCTGTTGCTCGAAATCATTGACAGTGGTTGGTAACTATGAACAATGTGCGTACGTACATACGTACGTGTGTACACATGCACATGTACAATGGTGGTACTCGTAGTACAGGCAATCACACGTCACTGAAAACCTTCACAATGGAGTGGAACACAATCTGCACCCTTTAAATCTACCACCTTGCAAAGTGCTAACCACAAATGTCAGATTATCAAGGTGTCACTGGGCACAAAAACTTGATATTCCAACACTCTGTGGACAACAAACAAGGTGTCAGATTACAGAGGTTGTTGGATGATTGAGTAATTATTAGGATATGCTCCTCAAATCATGGTCAGATTACAAAGAATGCCGAATTACAGAATTTCCACTGTACCCAGGTGGCTCCATACATTGAATATCTATGGTGGCTCAATGCACTTAGAATGTGCTTACAACTTGTTTACACGAAAATGATCGAAACGATCAATGTATGCATTTATAGGGTACGGTACCTGTTTATGAAGTATCCACATTCGCTTATATGTTTTCCGCAGTTTTGTGTAAATAGTCCATGTAAACATCTTCAAAAGTATGCGTTTACAAGGGTAACCGGATATGTGTAAATGGGACCATACACTATAATGGGACTGCCTTTATACGTACGTAATAGCCCATGGCTATTGGTTCCCCAGGATAACAAAGTTTCCTGATACCTGACGCTCACATACGTACGCATGTATGCAAGTTGGTCAATTCAGAGAGAACATCAAGGCATTGAGATGTTGGGTTGAAGAAGTTGAACAGCGATACGATTTACAGTGAAACTTGCTTAGTACGTACCTCGAAGGGAACACAAAATCAGTACTCACTATCAGAGGTGCTTACTATCAGGGTTGGTTTGTATATATATATGAGGTATACACAGGGACAGAATGAGGAGTACTCACTATCCAGGAGTATGTACTAAACCAGAACTTACTATCAGGGTTGGTTTATGTACATGAGGTATACACAGGGACTGAATGAGGAGTACCCACTATCCAGGAGTATGTCTAAACCAGGTACTTATTATCAGGTTTGGTTTATGTACATGAGGTATACACAGGGACAGAATGAGGAGTACTCACTATCCAGGAGTATGTCTAAACCAGGTACTTACTATCAGGTTTGGTTTATGTACATGAGGTATACACAGGGACAGAATGAGGAGTACTCACTATCCAGGAGTATGTCTAAACCAGGTACTTACTATCAGGTTTGGTTTATGTACATGAGGTATACAGAGGGACAGAATGAGGAGTACTCACTATCCAGGAGTGTGTACTACACCAGGTACTTACTAAGCAAGGTCCCCTGTAGTACTATAGCACCAAATATGGCGCAAACATGCAGAGGAACCTCTTACAACAAACTGCCCTAATACCAGAAACCTCTCCACAATGGACTGTTTTGGTGGGTCCAGATAGACTGCTATGCATGTGAAATAACATCTGAATAGTAGAAACCTCTACATAACAACCCTTTACCAGAATCTTAAGTGTACAAAGATATGTACATACATATGCACGTATGTATGTACATACACAAAACATACATATGTACACACTACACACATACGTACATACATACATACATACATTCACATGCACGCACCTTCCAATGTAAGAAAAACTGCCATAGGTAGATAAACGTACATTAACATGTATGTACACACATAAGTATACATACTGTATGTTTACGTACATACGTACCTCCAACACACACATAACACAAAAACACACATGATTTGCAATGTCATGTTGAACTGCATAATATTATTATATAGTCACTTTCAGTTAGTGCACAGGGAAATTCCACTCTCAGAGATAAGGGAGGAGAGGACAGGATATATATGCATACATATGTCCATTTGAGGGTGAAGCCTATATAAACAACAGGACACAAACATTCTGTTTGTGTGCGTGCGCGCATGTGTGTGTGTGTGTGTGTGTGTGTGTGTGTGTGTGTGTGTGTGGTGTGTGTGTGTATGTGTGTATGTGTGTGTGTGTGTGTGTGTGTGTGTGTGTGTGTGTGTGTGTGTGTGTGTGTGTGTGTGTGTGTGTGTGCATGTGTGTGTGCGTGTGTGCCTGTGTGTGTGTGTGAGTGTGTGTGTGTGTGTGTGTGTGTGTGTGTGTGTGTGTGTGTGCTTGTGTGTGCGAGAGTACATACTCAACATCTGTGAACCCAATGCACTTTATAATAAAGGACTACCTGCCTACAGAGACTACAATCATCTGGACTCCAGAGCAGTCTTTATATACAGGTTTCACCGTGCCAAGATGTACCATAGCTAGGATCAACTCATCAAAAGGTAAATTTCGTTTGCCCTCGCCCACCCCAGCGAAAAAGACACATACCCAACGAATCGATAAAATCAAAGTAAACCACAGACAGCAGATAGACATAGTTAGTCAACCATGCTGTTGGAGTATTTACGTACGCTAGGATCATAGATAATAATAAAAAGTTACACGCAACGAAACGATAAATATTATTATTATTATCGATGTTTAGGTTTCTATTATCCATGCTAGGGCGGACCGACCGAACAAACAACACGTTACTCTGCGAACACAAACTCAGGGTACTGCTACACATGTTCCTACGAATAGCACCAAGTGGCGGCAGACGAAAGTCGATGTAGAAGCCGGTCGTAAGTACAGAACGACCATGCCAAGTCTGAACAATTCGTTGAGGAACAAGAAAAGGACAAATCTTACAAATGCTAATCTAACTTTTTAAAAGTCACAGAGCAAGTCTCACCTCCGTACGCTGAAGATAAGGCCACTAACAAGAAGAAAAGTGTCACGAAAGTTGCCATTTCCCTTTGGTTCACGCTAAAGGAGATCGCACTATGCCGAGGTCAGGCAGCTGAAAAGGCAATCACGCGGAGGGGATTGCGCAATGCGGTGGGATGCTCGAGTGTCGTCGATTTGTCCGCTTCCTGCGTCGACTGAATACACCCTCTATCACACCTCTATACCCCTTTGAACCTCTCTCCCCCCCCCCCCCCGGTAATAACATGCAGAATTCTGTCCAGCGGGGGAGGGGTGGGGGGGTGGGGAGAAGCTTCCACCCTGAAAAAGTTCAACGGTAGTGCTAATTACTGTAAACAAGGCCCTACTTGAGTATCAAATCAACCTTGAATGGCCTCAGATACCACCTTATATAAGCTAAAATTCAATTTTCCCTGGGGGAGCACACCCCCACACCCCATAGCTATATACAGTATTTGCTTGAGTATAAGTCGCAGTTTCAGACTCAATTCTAGGCAGTATTTTTGTAGAGTGCGACTTATACAACAAATACTATATCTATACATAGTATATGTCGTTCATTCACATGTTAGTCAGCTTTCTTAGGGTGCGACCTATACTCAAGCAAATACGGTACTCCTATGATACCACATACATCACTGCACTGCATGTGTTTTATAGACAACTGGGGTACCACGTATGTACATATCTGCCCCCCCATTGCTATTGGTCCCATGATCATTAACCTGAGAGAAACCCTGCTGCATAGATACAATACATACATCAAAACATACAATACATACAATACATACAATACATACATACATACATACATACATACATACAATACATACATACAATACATACATACATACATACATACAATACATACATCAAAAACACAATCAAGTATTACATGGCATGCATGTACTCTAGTCCTATAGCTCCCCCCCCCAAAAAAAAAAAAAAACTCATCCTACACAGATAGGACCGACATGTGTACATTTAACCTCCTCCCCCCAAAATTAGGACACCTCCCCATAAAGGACAGCTGTGTTCCCAGTTGCGTACCATCATAGTGGTTTCACTGTACAGGACAGCTTACTGTGGTCCCAGTGGTGTCCTTATCGTAGAGGTTTCACTGTACAGGACAGCTTACTGTGGTCCCAGTGGTGTCCTTATCGTAGAGGTTTCACTGTACAGGACAGCTTACTGTGGTCCCAATGGTGTCCTTATTATAGAGGTTTCACTGTACAGGACAGCTTACTGTGGTCCCAATGGTGTCCTTATTATAGAGGTTTCACTGTACAGGACAGCTTACTGTGGTCCCAATTGGACTAATTAGTTATTTTATCACACAATTTAGTAGATGTTCTTTTTGGTTTGCAAATACATTTCCTGGACATGTAGGGGGGAGGGGGGGGGGGGGGGGGGGATCTGCTGGGAGGGTGCGGGGGGGGGGATCTGCTGGGAGGGTGCAGGGGGGGGGGGGGGAATTCCTATACTACTTGGTCAAACTGAAGTGTGCAACTACGTATACATACACCACCTGAGGCCCTCTTGCAGTGAAAGTAAAATCTGTTCTCACTATGTTGGGATCCTGTTTCGACATATAATTACATCATGCGTCTATCCTAAATATAGGTCTATTCCATGTACAGTACACATAGACAATAATAATATGGTTGCAGTAGTTTGTTAGCCAAAGCCTAGCTGTGTATTGGATGATTATGGTAACCATGGTGACTAACCACATAAGCCGCAAGGACTATTCCTGGTTCATCCACTCATGATGCGAGGGTGGGTGACGTTGCCGTGGATGTATTCAATCAATAGACTGTAGAGCTTGAAAGCAGTGGATCTCAACGTTCTGCGAGTGTTATGCTGCTCCACACAGTCGTTCGAACACCCTGTGATCTACAAGCTACAGTAGTTTACAACTTGAAGGACTTTGCTGGATCCCACAAAGCTGGCTTTGTTTCCTTATCTATGCAGGACAGGGGAGTGATGGAGTATTAGAAGAAAAGATGAATTTCTTGAGGATATTTTGCATCCACTGAAGTCACATACTAGATAGGATCCACGACAGGCGCTGCAAAAGCAACTGAAGCGTCCAAGACACAAGGAGAACGACAGTCGATGATGCCCTTGGATTTTCTCCGCCGATTTCCGTTTACGCTGATGAACGAACTAAAACGGAATCGAGCAAGAAAAGAAAGAAAAAGACCTAAGCACGAGCCAAAGCAGCGCAGAAGCGACAACCGAGTCCAATGTATCGCATGTTGCTAATGTTTGAAGTCCTACTGGCTGTAACCAGATCAGAAGGTGAGTCTTTCACTAGTGGGTGCATCAGGTGAATAGATATTTGGGGCATTAGCGTTTTATTCTTGTCCGAATATTCAGTTGGTTGTAGTTCTGCAACGCGGGTTTAATAATGTTCCGAACCCCTAGCTACCAGGTGTCTATAAGCATATATTATTGTGTGAAAAGAAGTGAATACGTTTGTGCCTGTGCGCCGAAATCAACAACTTTGTGCAAGTCCTCCCACTCAAGTTTTTCATGTTTATTTCCTCGCGTGCAGCTACTGATGTTCCCCTGAACGATTTCATTGGTCACTTTGAAGCGCTAACTTACAATGAGAATGATCTGATTAGTAGCCATGAGAGATTGAAGAGGACAGTTGGAGGAGAGAAACATGTTGAACTGAAGTTTACTGCTTTGGACAAGTGTGTGTGTGTGTGTGTGTGTGTGTGTGTGTGTGTGTGTGTCTGTGTGTGTGTGTTTGTGTGTGTGTGTATGTGTGTGTGTGTGTGCGTGTGTGTGTGTGTGCGTGTGTGTGTGTGTGTGTGTGCATGTGTGTGTGTGTGTGTGTGTGTGTGTGTGTGTGTGTGTGTGTGTGTGTGTGTGTATGTGTGTGCACTACCTTAATGTCTTGCTCTACTCCAGAACCTTCCACTTCAAGCTCTATCCTGATGCATCCATATTCTCCAATGACTTCAAGCTTGGAGTGAATGGCCGCCCTCAGCGCAATGCTGACATGACTGTGTACTACTCAGGAAAAGCTGTGGGTATGTGTGTGTGTTTGTAATGATGTTTCCTCCCCATCTCCAACCATGCATGGAGTGGTCTCCCTCACTTTCAGGTGATCCCGGTACATCCATCAGAGGTGATGTCTCTCACGGTGTGTTTGTTGGAACCATCACTACTCCTGATGAAGAGTATCATATCGAACCAGCCTCCCATCATTTCAAAGAAGAACAATCGTTCCACTCTGTTATCTATCGTAGCTCAGATGTGAGGTTTGATGCACTCAAGGGGAAGACCTGCGGTCTATCAGACCATGCCATTGTAAAGAAAATGGCTGAGGATCAAAGGAAGGCTGTCCATGAGACAGACCCTGCTGTGAGTGTGTATGCATGAGGACTGTTGATAGTGTTCATAGAGCCTCCTGCAGCAAAGATAGCCAAGTTCGTACCTATGTGCGTAGGTACAGGCTGCGTTCCTAGCAAGTTTTAATAACAAGTGTGATCAATGTGTGTCATAAGAAAGCTACCACTTGGTGAAGAAAATCATGTATGACGTATGTATATGAGTTGTCTGTGTCTGAAACGTATACACTCGAGTGACTACTGTAGTCTGCGTATTGTGAATTGAAGGAATGAGAATAGCTCCATGTTGGTACATGTCTAGGAATGATTTTTTTCCAAGAAAAATTAACCATATTATTAAACAGATACAAACGGGATATACTGTATATAAGAATGGAGTACACACATACATACATAGTTTGAACAATACTAATGTTCAAAAATAGCTGTATACACTTGAAATATTTCAGCGGAGTAGATCCGTGGTACTGGTGTAGGAATGAAGTAGTAGATCCGTGGTACTGGTGTAGGAATGAAGCAGTAGATCCGTGGTACTGGTGTAGGAATGAAGTAGTAGATCTGTGGTACTGGTGTAGGAATGAAGTAGTAGATCCATGGTACTGGTGTAGGAATGAAGCAGTAGATCTGTGGTACTGGTGTAGGAATGAAGCAGTAGATCCGTGGTACTGGTGTAGGAATGAAGTAGTAGATCCGTGGTACTGGTGTAGGAATGAAGTAGTAGATCCATGGTACTGGTGTAGGAATGAAGTAGTAGATCCATGGTACTGGTGTGGGAATGAAGTAGTAGATCCGTGGTACTGGTGTAGGAATGAAGTAGTAGATCCGTGGTACTGGTGTAGGAATGAAGTAGTAGATCCATGGTACTGGTGTAGGAATGAAGTAGTAGATCCGTGGTACTGGTGTAGGAATGAAATAGGCACAAAGTAAAAAGCCTTCCAATAAAACTCATGACAATGGGTTATGATTACAGCACTGAACTTTAAAGAGGAGTTGGTGACACCGTGTTTAAGACTTTGTGGTACATATTCATGAAAATCCTTCCACTCCTCAGAGTCACACTGTGCACAAGAGACAAAGTCCCAATCGTAGGCTAACAAGATGCAAGCTGTTCCTGATTGGTGACCAGAGGTTCTATGAGGCTGTCTCTACGTCATCGTTCACCGAAGCACAGCGAGTGACGCAGGCGAAGGCTTTCCTCTCCAGAACTGTGGCCAGAGTCAACACAATCTACGAAGGAACTGTGTTTTACAATAACGTGCCTAATGGCATTGGATTCGAAATTGCTCAAATTGAGATAATCACTCAGGATACTGGGTTTTTTGCTTCAGAATTCATTGGTGTTCAGGCCTTTCTTGAGAGACACTCGCGACCGCAAAGCGGAGATCAACCATTCTCCGTTCACTTTCCTTCCTTCTGTGCTGTCCACAGGTTCACCTACCGTGATTTTTCCAATGGTGTCCTAGGTCTGGCATATGTTGCACAGCAAGGTACTACCGGGGGGATATGTTCCGCCAGCCTCAACACTGGAATAGTTTCTCTTCTTAACTTTGGTCGTCGCATCCCTGAAAATATCAACCAGTTGACATTTGCTCATGAGCTTGGACACAACTTTGGATCTGGAGTGAGTGTGTGTATATTTAGAAGTTTGTAGACGCATGTGCCTGTATTCCAGCTGGTTGTTTATGTAGGGTGGAACAATAGTACACCTCTCGGACCGGGAAAAATATTCCTATATCCGAAATATTCAATTATCTCAAATGAAGTGTATTGGCTTGTACAGTGAAACCTCTCTAAACCGAACCCTCTGTATTCTGAAACCCTCTCTAAACTGGACATGTTTTCAAGTCCTGCTCTCTATATTTGCTGTACATACAGAACCTCTCTAATCTGGGAACCTCTCTAAACTGAACCATTTCTTTGGTCCCAAGGGTGCTCGGTTTAGAGAAGTTACACTGTATATATGAAATGGGTATTAGAAACTATTTTGGTTTATCCGCAATATTCCTTTAAGTGCTACACTATTGAGAGTGTTTCACTGAGCATATAAATGTAGGTAGAAGATTCCCTTCTTCCATTTTAGCACATTGTTGATTTGATCGATAATCAAACACACACACGCTGTCCCACTATACTGATAACAGTATTTACATATGTATCTGTACAAACCTCTTCTAAATTGAAGTCACGTCTGTACACCCTCTAGCACGACATGAGGGCTGATGCTACCTGCTCTCCTGGAAGCAATGGAGGAAGTGGAGGAAACTTTATAATGTTTGAGAGCTCCTCTTCTGGAAATGACCTCAACAACGACAACTTCTCTCCTTGCAGTAGGACTTCCATGGAAGCTATCATTAGTGGTCGAGCACAAGTTGGACCTAGACCTTGTTTCATTGGTGTGTGTGTGTGTGTATGTGTGTGTGTGTGTGCGCGCGTGTGTGTGTGTGTATGTGTGTATGTGTGTATGTGTGTGTGTGTGTGTGTGTGTGTGTGTGTGTGTGTGTGTGTGTGTGCGTGCGTGTGTACGTGCACGTGTGTGTGCGTGTGTGTACGTGCGTGCGTGTGTCTGTCTGTGTGCATGTATGTATGCATACATGTGTATGTGAGTGGACATACACATGTATGCACTTATGAACTGTTACATGCATGGACATATGTTCATGTTTATGTACTTCTCAGTAATTTTGAATGTCAGTGTCTCCTCTTTCCACAGTATATTTGCCATTTCCTTTACATAACTCTCATAACTAATCTGTGGCCCTCCCAGCTTGGGAAAGGTACAGAAGGTTGCCTGCTTGGCCCTTCAAGCTTACCTGTGGCCCTCCCAGCTTGGGAATTGTACAGGGTTTAAGGTAGCCCACTTAGCCCTTCTAGCCAATCTGTGACCTTCCCTAGCTCAGAAATTGTACTGAAGATTGCCCTAGTATTCACTCTAATAGTACTTTACGAGCTAGTGTTCTGGTACAATTTTCTGCCAAAAGCTCAGTATGAGCAAAATGACATAACACCTCATTTATCCAACCCTTTGCTGTGAAGCCCCGCCACTAAGTAGTGTACAATCTACCTACCATGATTTATCCAACACCTGGTTTATCCAACACCTGGTTTACCCAACACCTGATTTATCTGAACATTTTATGAGGAACAGATGTGGTTGGATAACGAGCACCCACTGTGTACAATGTGCCCAAGTTTAGCCTCATTACAGCAGCAGCTTCCTGTCCACTATCTGCCAGGGGTGGGTGATGGATGGTCTAGCATGCCATACTACTAACTACCAGGGGCGGGTGGTGGACGGTCTAGCATGCCATACTACTAACTACCAGGGGTGGGTGGTGGATGGTCTAGCATACCATACTACTAACTACCAGGGGTGGGTGGTGGATGGTCTAGCATGCCATACTACTAACTACCAGGGGCGGGTGGTGGACGGTCTAGCATGCCATACTACTAACTACCAGGGGCGGGTGATGGATGGTCTAGCATGCCAGACTACTAACTACCAGGGGTGGGAGGTGGACAGTCTAGCATGCCATACTACTAACTACCAGGGGTGGGTGGTGGACAGTCTAGCATGCCAGA
>CAUJGJ010000336.1:1485922-1488422 GCA_963170055.1 Halisarca cf. caerulea
TAGTCTGGCAGCCTCCTATGATTTGACATTTTTCAAGTCCCATTGAGTATTAGATTTAGAGAGGGACTGTATATTCCTCCATAGTCTCTATGATTCCTCTAAAGAATGGAATTGTTTAATGAAGAATTTGCATTACTCAGAGCACAATCTTTGCGTACGTATGTATACTATGCCTGGTGAATTGTTTCTGTTAGTATTGGCTCCATCCCGACAAGTGGCCATCTGTTCAACTTGAATTTGCTTGAGTCCTTGACTGCACCCACTGGTTCTAGCGTCCATTGTCCCAATCCTGACTTCATCACTGGTGTAAACGGGAGTACACTGGCCTGTGCAAACAACACTGGAACTTGTGTGAACGGAGTAAGTAAATTTGTGTGTGTGTGTGTACATGCTTGTGTGTGTACGTACATGTGCACATAATACATATGTATTAAATTGTGAGTGTGTTTGTATTTACACATGGGTCTATGTGCCTGACAAGATGTATGTGTGGGTGCTTACACACACACACGCACGCACGCACGCACGCACACACACACACACACACACACACACACACATATACAGTATTATATATATATATATATATATATGTATGCATGCATATGTATAATATATGTGTGTATGTCACTGCTTGGGTCTTCCCCATCCTCAGACTTGCAGTGGTTCTCTCTGTCTCCTTCTAAACTTGGAAGAGTGTCAGTGTAGTAGTTCTGGGGAGGCCTGTAGTCTCTGTTGCAGAGAAGACAGCTCAAGCAGCACCTGTACTCCAGTGTCGTCCTCCACTCTTCCTCTAGCTGCCAACCTCTCCAATACTCTACCTCCTGGCTCATACTGTTTGACAGCCAATGACGAATTGGGTTATTGTGACTTCCAGCAAAAGTGTCGTCCTGTGGACAGAAATACCGCTCTTCAGAGGCTGTATGAGTTCTTCAATTCTGTAAATTTCCAAAATTTTGTTCAGTGGGTTGTGGAGATGTGGTGGATCTTGGTGGTAGGTGTACTGGTGACGTTTGGGGGAATGTTTTTGATAGTTTTCATTTGCCATTTGTCCCTTCCGAAGCTGCAATACGATAAGGAGGTAGAGGAATACTTGAAGTCACAGAACAGGGATGAGAACCCCAGGAAAGGGGAATCCCGGAGACGACGTGGCAGATCACAGCGAAGGGTGCACCCAGGGGACACTGCTGACATATCCACCAGATCCACTTACAAAATGTACGAAATGGACTAGCCTATCTAAACCTATTTGTTTTCATATGTTGAGCAATGTAAAAGTCTCCCCCCCCCCCTTCTCTGTCATGAGCGAGTTGTCTGTTGGTATTGTGTGTGTGTGTTAAGTCCTGGGCAGGGCAGCTATACACAACTATAGAATGTTTTGTGTACCGGTTAGTGTGTGTATTTTTATTATGCAATGGGATGTATTTTTGACGTCTATGAAGCACAGGTACCCAATACCACCAATGTGTTGTGTTTGTCGGTCTCTGGTTTTATCATTGTAAAACTGAATTCATTTTATGTCGAAGTGATTTTCATTAATTGATTTCGATCTAAGTTAATTTTTGTTGCAAGCCATGCCCACAGCTGGGTCGATCTGCCATGCAAGGTGTTGATCGACTGTTACCTAGGGCTGAGGATCGATGTATCATGCTCATGCAACAAGCACCCTCCAAAAACAGAACAGGGCTAGGTGGGTATAAAGGGCAAGATGCACAGGCATAGGGCTAAACATAGGGCTAGATGAGCATGCATGGGGCTAGACGAGCATAGGACTATATATAGATGAGCATAGGGCTAGATGAGCATAGGACTATAGACATACATAGGGCTGGTAGAGCATAGGGCTAGCTAGACGAGCATAGGACTAGACAAACATAGGGCTGGTAGAGCATATAGGACTAGATGCATGAGCATATAGGACTAGACGAGCTTAGGGCTAGACGAGCATGCATAGGACTAGACAAGCATAGGGCTAGACAAACATAGGGCTGGTAGAGCATAGGACTAGATGCATGAGCATATAGGACTAGACGAGCATGCATAGGACTAGACGAGCATAGGGCTAGACAAGCATAGGGCTAGATGAGCAGCATAGAGCTAGACGAGCATAGGGCTAGACGTGCATGGGGCTAGACAAGCACAGGGCCGGGCTAAGTACATACATGAGGCTATAAACTGGTACAGGACTAGACAGAGCTTATAATTGAACCAAGTGCACAGTATGCTTGTGCGAATATACATACGTACATCCTGCGACACTCTGTACTATACGTGTGAGTGTAGCATTTGGCACAGTGCATTACGGTGATACCCCTTTGAGTGACCACCCTCTTGCAAGACCACCCGGCCTTTCTGTAAGGCTGCCTTTGCTGGTCACAAATGCATATATATATATACCCCTGCATATTTATCTCCTTCTCATCAGAGACCACCTCTTTTGAAAGACCACCATAATTTCACATGTCCTTGTATGAGGGTGGTCTCCCAAAAGGGGTACTAC
>CAUJGJ010000336.1:1493422-1510922 GCA_963170055.1 Halisarca cf. caerulea
CATGTGTGTGTGCATGCGTGTGTGTCTGCATGTACATACGTATGTATGTGTGAGTGAGTGTTTGCATGTGTATGTGTGTGTGTGCATGTGTGCGTGTATGCATGCATGAGTGAGTGTTGACATGTGTACATGCATGTGTGTGTATGTACGTGTGTGTGTGTGTGTGTGTGTGTGTGTGTGTGTGTGTGTGTGTGTGTGTGTGTGTGTGTGCATGCATGCATGCATGCATGCTTAAAGTTTGTACTCGCACCTGAGAATGTAGTCCAGTGTACAATAAAGTGGAACCCTGATAACACAAACTTGCTTAACACAAAATTTTGGTTAACAAGAACGCAGCAAATGGCCCTTTCAATGCTCCTATTCCCAATTGTTCTGATAACATGAAAATTCTGATAAAATGAACACTGTTCATTAGTCCCTTGAGCTTCGTGCTAAGTGGGTTCCACTGACTGTACTTGGAGTATATATGTATGTTATATTCTTATACTCTGTGTACCATATTCACTCTATTTCTCCCTTTCTCTGTGCAGCATGATCCCACTACTAGTGAATGCACTCCTCTTTTGGGTGGCAACTTCCTCATGTTTTCCAGTGCTTCCACTGGACAAGACCCCAACAATAATAAATTCTCTCCTTGTAGCATCAGATTAATGAATACAATTATCTCAGGCACAGCACAGGCAGGAGATGATAAGTGTTTCATAGGTTTGTTGTTGGTGGTGGTGGTGTTGTTGTGCATGTGTGTGTGTGTGTGTGTGTGTACATTAAAGTCTTTATTTGTCAATACATACTGAGGCATTTGTGTGTGCATATGTATATTTGTAATACATTATACTTTACTTCATTTGTGTCTGTTTACAGAGGATCCTGGAGACTGTGGAAATGGTGTATTGGACAGTGGAGAGGACTGTGACTGCATGTTTGACTACAACGATGACACAGGATTGTGCAACAGTGATCGCTGTTGCAATGGGATGACCTGCAGGCTAGCCAGTGGAGCACAGTGCACGTGAGCTAAGTGATGTGGGGATCGTGTGATGAGGTTGCCCCTATGTTTACTACAGTTGAACTTGTTTAGTAAGTACCTGGTTAAATACATACATATACTCCTGGATAGTAAGTACGTACTCCTCATTCTGTCCCTCTGTATGCAGGCCCGCAGCCAAAGGGGGTGTTGGGTGCTTTCGCACCCCCCCCCCTCCATTTTGCTTGAGTTGTATCTTAAAATTTTTCTTGTACTGAACCTACTTTCATATATTTGGCCAATAACTATCCGGCACAGTAGTTCCTGGAAATTTAGCATACTTGCTTAGAAATTTTGAAGTGATTTACTCAGGAGTATTGATTCATTTGCTTTCTAAAGATTTCAAAGTGATGGCAGAAATGCTCATACGTAAATTGAGAAGATTCGAAACAAGAAAACGACTCACAAATTCCATCATACGTACATGTTTTGTTGCGCAATAGACCCATAGTCCATCTTACTTTGAAAAGCACCCCCCAGACAAAATCCTGCCTACGGGCCTGGTATGCGTACCTCCTGTACATGAACCAACCCTGACAGTAAGTACCTCTGATAGTAAGTGCTGATTTTGTGTCCCCTTCGAGGTACATACGAAGCAAGTTTTGCTGTACATACGTAGTTTGTGTTCAGAGTTTGTGTCTGTCATGAATGTGTTCAGAGACAATGCATGTGCGTATGCATGTACGGTTTCTTGTAATCATTCTTTAGTCCAACAGTGGATGTCTGCTGTGAGAGGTCGACATGCAGAGCTACCATGAATACATCATTTGTGTGCAGTCCTACAACAGAGTGTGCCCAAGAGTCGAGATGTGAATATCCTTTCAGCAAGATGTTGTCACTTGTTACACAATACAGTGGGACCTCTGATAGTGGACTCTCCAAAATGGGGACACGATATAAAAACCTCTCTACAAAGGACACAACTTACTGTCCCAGTATAATTCCTACCATGCACTTTGAACCTCCTAAAGAGGGCAACCTCTCTACAGAGAACAAATCAGCTGAATTTATGTTGTTCCCAAAGTGTCCTTTATTCAGAGGTTCCACTGACTGTATTCCCATGCACATCATCATCACACTGTCCCAGGCCTGTAGCCAGGGGAGGTTCGTTGGGTTCGGACGAACCCCCCCCCCCTTAAGAATCACCAAACAATAAAAAAATAAGTCTAAGGAGTATGTAGCCTTATTTAGACCCACTAGGCACCTTTTTCCTTTGTTTTGTTGCTCTATCATCACTAAACGCTACCCAGAACGCTACCTGATCGCAATTGGCCTCCATTTTGTGATGATGTCATTTACCATCACAGTGACATTTTGTACTATGTATTCTGTAACTCGTTTGCTCTGTGGATAATTTTGAGGGTATTTTGCATACTATTAGGTGATCGATGTATAATGTGTGTGTGTGTGTGTGCACGCGCGCACATGCATGCATGCATGTAAAGGGGGATTGCGGAAATCTGAAATGTAACCCCCCTCTGGAAAATCCTGCTTACGGGCCTGTGTCCTGTATGTAATTTGCATGTTTGGCACTTTAAGTGTAAAGTTTCACTGTAAATAGCTAGTGGGTGGAATATTGAAATAGTTAATACACAATTAAATGCCATTTTGGTTTGTGCTTCTGTATTCAGTGATCTCCCATTCAATTGATCAGTTTGAATCTGTTAAGTAGGCCCCCATTCTGTGCAAAAACTTGGGATCAGTTTGTTTCCTATTGTCATGCCTGGCACATGTTGTCAATGGTGATGATTCGAAACTATACCAGAGCATTCCTGTTGTAGGTTAAGGGGGTCCTGCTCAAGTTCCTGCACAAATCTGCATGCATGCGAGCAGAAGCATTATGCAGTACAACCTGTGTATAAAGACCACTCAAGAGGCCAAGTAATCATGGTCTTTGTTGACAGGTGGTCCTTATGTAGAGGTGCAATAGTATTGCTCTAGTGGTTCCTGGACCAGTCTACAGTGGTCACTTTAGACAGGTGGTCTTTATGGCAGGATTCACTGTACTTCTCATTCCCTCTGAGTAAAATCTATGTGTGGTATGGTATAGTGTGTATGGATTGGCTGTTGAAGTCCTTGACTGCACCCACTGGTATGAACTCCAAATGTCCGACTCCCGCGTTCATCACTGGTGTGAACGGGAGTGCACTGGCCTGTCTGAACAACACTGGAACGTGTGTGAACGGAGTGAGTAAAAATTTATATGCATACTGTACCTAATCTGTGTGTCACTGTGTGTGTGTGTGCGTGCGTGCATGTGTGTGTGCTGTGTTTCCCCCAGTATACCTTGAACAGGGTGCCCCGCCCTGTTTGCTTTTCTGAAAGTAATATATTTTACACAATAATTGTATATATTGTAGAGCTACAGTTCTCCATTTAGCATTTCCCACTGATCGTTTCTAGTGCATAGCTGTTTTAAATTGCTAATTTCCAAAGTATTCAATGATTATTGCCTTTTAATTCTACTTATCAGAAACATTTTCTGTTTTTGAAGCTTTCACAGGCTAGTCAGTATCTCTCCGACTTTTCTGCCATTTTTAAGATGTCATCGAGTAGGGCATCTACGTATGCTAGAGTAACAATATCTGCCCTGTTACAATTTCATCCTGGGGGAAACACTGGTGTGTGTGTGTGTGTGTGTGTGTGTGTGTGTGTGTGTGTGTGTGTGTGTGTGTGTGTGTGTGTGTGTGTACTTAAGCATTTTGCATCCTTGCAAAGTTCAGCTAAACCTCTACAATAAGGACACCATTGGGACCACAGTAAGCTGTCCTGTACAGTGAAACCTATACGATAAGGACACCATTGGGACCACAGTAAGCTGTCTTGTGTATGGAGGTGTCCTTATTTCGGAGGATTTAAATATACACATCAATGTGAGGGATATCAAACTGGGCAGAGCAGTAGTGTCCTGTTAAAGGAGGTGGCTGTATTCTGGGGGTGTCCTGTAGTAGAGGTTTCACTTTACTTCCATGTAGTTACCATCTCATTCATCTCCCCACCCTCAGACTTGCAGTGGTTCTCTCTGTCTCCTTCTAAACTTGGAAGAGTGTCAGTGTAGTAGTGCTGGGGAGGCCTGTAGTCTCTGTTGCAGAGAAGACAGCTCAAGCAGCACCTGTACTCCAGTGTCGTCCTCCACACATCCTCTAGCTGCCAACCTCTCCAGTACTCTACCTCCTGGAGGATTTTGCAGAACCACTGACGGAGAAACAGGTTACTGCGATTTTACACAAAAATGTCGTCCTGTGGATGGAGATGGTGCTCTTCAGCAACTTAAAGAGTTCTTCACGTCTAGCGAGTTCCGAATGGTCATCCAGTGGATTGAACAGATGTGGTGGGTGCTGGTGGTGGGCGTGGTCGTGCTGATCGGGATCCTATTCGTGGTGGTCCTCATCTGCCACTGTACACTCCCAAAGCCAAAATACCAGAAACAAAAGGTGATGTACCGTGAGACCCTGCGGAGGTACAGGCAGTCTGAGCACGAGAGAAGGAGACAGGCACGAGCCAGAGCTCAGCGCAGAGTGCACCACGAGAGGTATAACGAACACCCTCCGCAGTATCGTGATGTGTACAAGAATCCTCATGTGGAGAGTGGCTTTTAGAATCTTAAACTTTAAATTAAATGTTATAAAATGCACATCTTGCACCTAGCATGTATATGCTTCGCCAGACATGCATGTGTAAATTGTAGAAAACAACGCCTGTCAACTAATTTATATAATATGCTAATGTCATTGATTTTGGTTTGACAAATACTCCTGCATTACTGTAAACATTTTATCACAGTTTTGTAATGCAAATACATTTTCGTGTTAATTTTACAATTGCAATTATTATGATTAATGTCTTTATATTAATTAATATTATTCTTAAAGTTGTTGAAACCATATAATATTATTATATATTATAGTATGATAAGTGATGATAGACAAGGATAAGTATATACATTAATACTAGAATTATACTCAAGAGAATTATATAATGTATACAAACGTGCAAGTAATTTGGGTAAAAAAAACTGTGGCCGGGGCTGCACCCCTTGTCCTGAAGTACTAGTACTTGTGAATATGTTATAAATGTTTATCTCTGCAACAATGGTGCAGGTTTACGAAGGGGTTTATATCCTTCGAATCAGCTTTAAATTGTAAGTTTCAGCCACATTTTTATCCTGAAGGATAAAACAGTAAAAACTAGACAGAATTAACCTTGTGGACACAGGGATGTGTAATGATGTGATCATGTGATCACAGGGTACAATTGTACTTCCCCGGCAAGGTTGGGGCAAAAAGAGTTGGGTAACCATGGAGGCCTAGCTATAGGACACTGGTCCACTGGTAAGGCTAGAGTGGAGCGACAGTAGTTCAAAAACAAAACTGTTCAAACATGCATGGTGGCGGCAGTGAAAATTTGCTTGGGGTCTCCAAGTTACTAGCTACCACCGTCTTCCATGTTCCTGCATGTACATGCACATTTAATTATGCATAGGTCTTTGATATGGTATATCGATAAATTGTTTAATTATGTATCATGCAGAAGTCAACATTACCTGTACGTCTATCATATTATACAAGACCGCTCAATGGGTTCTCCCAAACAGATCATAGTCTCTATGAATAGGTGACCATACGTGCGATCAAATTGACGATGGCGGCACCCTTTATAGGTAGAGGCTCATTTTAACATGCACTACTGATTTCATTTCCTGTATGGACCTACGTATGTAGAAGAGTGGTCTTTATATACATGTACAGACTGCCGGGTGCAATCCTACATTCAGGGGGCCTTTAAGACAGGTTCTAATCACTGTATATATGTGCGTTGATATATATTATAGCTGTTTACAGTTGCAATGTGTACGTATATATATGTACTGTATACGTACAATGTCATGTGATTGAATATATTGTAGCAACAGTATAATTATATATGATCTATGTATGATGCAATATCATATTATGTGTATGTTTCCATGAATACGTTTTCTATTAATTGTTATGTCACTCTAGATCTCTTTGTCACTGGGAGCCTACATAGTAGCCCTCCGGGTGAGTGGCATTCCAGTCTATATAGAAATGAGAACAGAACGGGAACAACCTTGTTGTCATGACAATACGATAAAAATGGCGTCCTTGAATGTTGTTCGTGGTTACTTCGAGAAATGGGACAAGGTGAGTATTAACCTCATTGACGCTATCATTTCATCTGCAATACAAATACATTATTGCAATTTAGTACGCTACAACTTCTGGAAAAGGTATATTTTGAATTTGCAGTAATTTACTAACTGTATCATACGTAGATACTCCTATGACTAAGTACGAACATAATACAGTTTGCACAGAGTTTTGGCGGTCCTGCCCTTGTAAGCCAGGCATAAATTATATACCTGATACACGATGCTCACGACGATACGCCTAAAGGTATTACTGAGAGAAGAATTTAGGGTAGATTGGAGCATGCCCTGTAAGGTAGAGGGGAGTGATTTGGAGCAGGGTCTGTAACATTCGCTGTGTTTCCTAGTCATTCTTGCCACTGCCAAACTCCCACTTCATGGAGACAATGTAGACTAGAAATACGTATTGGACGTAGCTTGTGGTTGATAAGGCAAAGGGGGTAATTTGGAACAGCGGGTAATTCAGAACAGTCATGCCTAAAGCAGTGTCAACCACTAGCTACATCCATTATTTCTCGTCTGTATTGTATCCATGAAGGGGGAGTTTGGCAGTAGCAAAGATGGTGGGGTAACTTGACCACAACAAAAGTTAAAGGCCCTGTTCCAAATTGCCAGCGTGTTCCAAATTACCCGCTTTAATTACTGTTTTTGGCCTGATTGTTCCAAATTACCCCGCCTTTACCTTACATTTTGTGCCCCAGATGCTTTGCTAGCCAAGGCCTGCTACATGCTGCAAACCAGCTACTGTGTACAATTTTGTTTTGACCTTATATACAGTGGAAGCTCGTTATATAGAACACTCGCACAGTGAATTTCTGCATATAGTGAATTTATTCATGTGAGCCAGTGAATGTTCTACTATGGAAGTGTAACTGGTGATAGTGAATTTCTGATATAGTGAAGAATTTTCAGTGTCCCCTGTGATCCACTGTGATGAGTTTCCATTGTACATACATATAAGTGATGTTAGGCCCAGGTCACACTACGGTAGGTATGACGTCGACAGTGACGTTCACGTTCACGTTGACGACAGCAAAACGCAGATCGTAGGCACATGCACATGTACTACTGAACCATGCACATTCATACACTCATCATGGATGTGTCTATGCATACAAACACATATGGAACATGGTGATTTGCTATAATGAGACCCCACTGCAGCAAAATTGTCACACAATAGTCACAAGGTTGTCCCAAGGTTGTCACAAGATTGTTATACTGTGATTATACAACGTTTGTCTTAGGGATCTAAGTCCGTAAGAGAGACCATTTTGAGGGATTTTGTCACTCAATGTCACGACATGACAGGACCTGAACTTGAGCAGCAGTTTTGTGACTGTGCTAGTCTCTTCCTTGCCCGCATCACAGCCTGGTTCAGGATAAGGTGAGTGCCTATGTACTTGGTTAACTTGTGCTGTAGATTGAGCACAAGAAATGTGTGTGTGTGTGTGTGTGTGTGTGTGTGTGTGTGTGTGTGTGTGTGTGTGTGTGTGTACTATCTTACCCCTAAGCATTTCATGTACCTACGTATATGTTGCAGCTACCAGTTTGGAACATGCCTAAGTCTTCAGCTAAGAGCCATTAGAATATTTGTCTCTTCAACCAGTGGGTAAGTAGGGTTACACAGTTGTGTGTGTGTGTGTGTGTGTGTGTGTGTGTGTGTGTGTGTGTGTGTGTGTGTGTGTGTATTTGAGCACGCTTGAGTCTAATGCTGTCTATGTACACATGTACGTATATGTGTGGTTGGAGAGGTGATTGGACATACATACCTACGTATGTACGTATGTACGTATGTACATACATACATACTTATGTTTGTGGGCTTTTGTGTGCATGCATGCATTCCATATACATACGTACATACGTACTGTACGTACGCATCTGTATTAGTGCATACATACTACAACTACTGCACATGAACATGTTACATGTGGTATTGATTATGTGAAGATATAACTTGCACACATGAACCATGAACATGTAACTTATATACATGAACATGTAACTTGCATGCATGAACATGTAACATGCATTTCGTGAGTCTTACACGAAGAAATAACCCATTGTGTGACTATTCTATTATGCTGTTCTGTAGACGGAAATTTCTGAGTGAGTTTCTAGAAGTAGGAGGTATGCTGACAGTCCTTGAGGTTCTGAGTGCGAAGAAGGCAACAGAAGAGGACAGACTCGAGGCCCTGCACCTCCTCATCGATGTCACGAAGACGGGAAGACAGTGCAAGGAGCTGTTGTGCGAGAGCAACGGTGTGCGGTGTGTGGCACGGTGCCTCGCACAGTCCTCAAGTACGACCACACAGGACACAGCTCAAAGACTACTCTTCCATCTCTTCCAGGTCAGCTACTTACGTACATACGTACGTGTATGTATGTACGTACATACGTATGTACATAATACATACTACCAGACAAGTAAGGAGCAAATGGTGGATGGACAAATGTCCAAACTCACTTGTATTGTGATGTGCATGTTGTGACTCAAGCTCACTGTGCATTGTGAGTAGGGATGGGCAATATTAATCAGCCACAGTCATTGTCCAACAAAAAATTCATGATTATCACACTACAGCACTGGAATCCTAAAGTATATGAGTAATGCAACAAATCTCTTGAAATTTCGGGTATACCTAACCAAATATTATGCTGACACGTGAATTGGAGAGAGGTAATGAAGAATACATATGTACAACGATTGTCCTGATAATCACGATGTCAAAATCAGCAGAAAAATACCATAATCATCACGATTATTGCCCAACCCCACGTATGTAGTTGCGATGCATATGCTGTGAACCAAGCTGACTGTGTGCTGTCTTGTGCATGCTGTGAACCAAGCTGACTGTGTGCTGTCTTGTACATGCTGTGAACCAAGCTGACTGTGTGCTGTCTTGTATGTGTACACACAGGGCAACCCTCACTACCAGAGTCAGGTCTACAAATCCCTCATCTCCCTCCTCACGGCCTCCTCCAGCAATGCTCAGAGACTGGCAGCATCCACATTGAGAGAAGTACAGGTATGTTGGCAGGAATTTACATATGTACATACTGTACGTACATACACGTACTTCTACATATACTGTACATACGTACGTATGTACAATATGGCATACTGTACACTCAGCAACATACATATGTACGTACATGTGTACATTTGTCGTGATCTGCATGTACATATGTACATACGTAAGATGCCATTTGAGTGCATACATGTACATGTGTACGTGTGTACGTGTATACGTATGTGTGTACGTGTGTATGTAAGTGTATAGATTCCAGTATACAAATGTTGCATACAGATTCAAGTGTCCAGATGTACCTAGTATGTATGTTTTGTGTATATGTAAATCCAGGTACATACAGTCGACTCCTGATATAAAGAACCAAGAAATCCACAAGGATTTGTTCTTTATAACAGAAGTTCTTTATAGAAGAAGTGTATGTTAAGGTATTACAGAGTATAAATATTACAGTGTTATTATGTATTATAACAGAATATGACATAATTCACACTGATGGTCGTAGTGGAGCTCAAATTTTAGTTTCTTGAATGCTTTTCTTCACTACTCTGTACACTTCAATGCCTTTAAGAACACAAAATCCACTTCAAATCCCATTTAAAAGTCACTGGCAGCAGTGACGAGTTCTTTATAACAGGAGTTTGTTTGTTATAACAGAGCAAAAATGTATGCACACATACTTGGACCCAGCAAATTGTTCTTTATAAGCAGAAGTTCTTTATAACAGGGTTCTTTATAAGTGGAGTCCACTGTATGTGTGTGTTAACTCACTGTAAACTGTTTCCACGCAACTATGTACATACACACTAACATGTAGTCATGTTGGAGTGTTCAGCTAATTCACTTCAAGTGTGGTTTGCACTTCTTCAGTTTTAATAGTTGCATACATGCGTACGTACATACGTACATATACATATGTATGTACATACATACATACATACATAAGTACGTATATACGTACTGTGAAGCCTCTCTAATCTGACACTCAATGGGACTTTAAAACAGTGCCAAATTAGGAGGTTGTCAGATTACAGAGTGACTATTAGCATAATTTAGTATGGTGACTGTGCCTCATAAGATAGTCAGATGAGAGAGAATGTCAGATTATAGAGGTGTGGATTACAAAAGTTCCACTGTATGTCTCTTGTCTGCTCCCTCAGCCTCAGATGGGTGTGGTGAGTGCGTCTATTGTTGAACCATCCCTGACACTGCTGAGGAACTTTGACCTAGCTGTTCAGCATGAAGGTACGTATGTAGTGTACATATACATATCCCAACGTACGTACATATGTTTCCAAGTTCATACATACATAGATATAGTTGTGGGTGCATTACCGGTATATACATGCATGCATACATACATATGTATGTGTACAGTACACGTGTACGTATATGCATACGTACATACGTACATATACCTACGTATGTACGTACATACGTATGCATGCAAAGTATGTATGTACATATGTATGTGTACGTATAATACATTCATACAGTATGCCCACGTGTGCTTATTTAACTGGTTAGCTAATTGTATGTGTCCTCCAAAGTATATCTTGCAAGCGAGATAAAATTCAGTGGTTTCGGGTGAAAAATGTTGTTTGGTATTCACAGCCTTAACAAGTACGTATGTCGTGCCAAATTTTGTCACCCTAAAAGTGATCGGACGTGAACGCTTACATCTATTACAAACTCAAACCATTGAGGCGTTGGAGTTAGGGTTGAGTTATGGTTTGATTACAGAGGTGTCCTGATTTTTGAGGGATGCCCCAATAATATGTACATGTCATTCATGTGTGTATGAGAATTTGGGACCATACCCTAATGTCCAGTTTATACAGGTGTCCACATTTTCAAGACCCTGAATAGCAGGTTCACTGTGCTAAGTGTGTATGGAAATGGTCCTACTGTACACGTGTGTGCCCTCCTCCTTCCACTGCAGCCTGTGAGCTGATCAGGGAACTGAGTACATTTGAGGAGGTCCAACATCCTATCATGACAGGGCTGATCAACCTCCTCAGACCAGGGGATCAGGACAGAGACAGTACCACGCAGGGAGCTGATAAGAGAGGTGTGTATGTGGATGGGCTATGCTTGTACATACGTACATACATACATACTTATGTACTGTATGTTGACTGGTCTGTACTGTAGGTTGGAATGTAAACTTACATACATACATACACACACACATGTACGTACGTATATATGTGTGCGCGCTTGTGTGTGTGTGTGTACCTACGTATGTACATATGTTTATGGATCTCTGTTTGTAGATCTGTGCTTATGGGCCTGTGGTAGAGGTGCTTTGTAGGTTCATGCATGTGGACTTGTGTGTTTAGATCTACCATCCTACGTACGTACGTACGTACATACATTAATCTGCAAACTTGTGCTTGTAACCAAACCCCCTCTGTCTCCCCTCTTCCTCCTTCTCTCCCTCTCTCCCTCTCCCTCTCTCTCTTCCTCTCCCTCTCCCTCTCTGCTCTCCTCCCTCTCCCTCTCTCATTCCCTCCCTCCTTCCCTCCCTCTCTCTCTCCTCCCTCCCTCCCTTCTTACCTCCCTCCCTTAATGCCTTCCTCTCTCCCTGCCTCTCTCCCTCCCTCCCTCCTTCCCTCACTCCTCCCTCCTCCCTCCTCCCTCCTTCCTCCCTCCTCCCTCTCTCCCTCCCTCCCTCTCTCCCTCCCTCTTTGGTTCCAGCTCCTCTTCCAGTCCTTGTCCAACAAGCTGGAGCATGTAAAGTACTGAGATTGTTAGCATCTAACTATGGAGCAGTGCAAGAGTTGATTGAGGTACTACATACGTATGTACATATGTGTGTGTGTGTGTGTGTGTGTGTGTGTGTGTGTGTGTGTGTGTACGTGTGTGTGTGTGTGTGTGTGTGTGTGTGTGTGTGTGTGTGTATGTGTGTGTGTGTGTGTGTGTGTGTGTGTGTGTGTGTGTGTGTGTGTGTGTGTGTGTGTGTGTGCGTACGTGTGTGTGTGTGTGTGTGTGTGTGTGTGTGTGTGTGTGTGTGTGTGTGTGTGTATGCATGACTATATACTTGTATTCCTATAGTATTTCCTGCCCTTCAAACTCCACATATGCTTAGCACAACAATTTGATGACATCAACTTACATACATGCATACACATCATATCATGTCAAACATACATACATACGTACATACATACGTATGACCATATGTATGTCTGTGTTAGCCATAATAATACTTCCACTCCCACTTGTTCTCAGATGAGAGTGGTCCCACATCTGCTGCATGTGATTGGGAATGCTTTCTATCCCGACAGTCAGAGACAGGCGTCGCTCACTCTTAAGGTACGTAGTGCGTATTCAGCAATCACTGTTAGGCAATGTGCCGACATGCATCCAGCCCTTGTACCTATGTGTGCATATGTATGTATGTATGCACATACGTACGTGCATATACGTACCTATGTATCTATGTATGGTATGTGCGTACATACAGGTACTGGTGTTCGTGTATGTACGTATGTACGTACGTATGTATACGTATATTTGTGTGTGTACGGCTCTGTAGGTGCATGTATTATGGTAGTCCACATAGTAAACCACACAGGCACGTGGACATGCACAGTACATGCATGCACACACACACACACACACACACACACACACACACACACACACACACACACACACACACACACACACACACACACACACACACACACACACACACACACACACACACACACACACACACACACACACACACATGTACAAATATAAAGTCATTCTATTTGTACACAGGCTTTTGCCTCACAAGATGCCCCAGTGAAGAAGGAGATCTCTCATGTGATGGGAGATGCTCTCTTTGAGAGATTCTGGGTAAGGTTCATGGTTATACGTACACAGTGTACTGTATGTACTGCATGTACTGCGTGTACTGCATGTACTGCATGTACTGCATGCACTGCATGTACTGCATGTACTGTACGTATGTACTGCATGTACTGCATGCACTGCATGTACTGCATGTACTGTACGTATGTACTGCATGTACTGCGTGTACTGCATGTACTGCGTGTACTGCCTCTTTTATCGTGTCTCCATCCAGGATGATAGGGTTGGGGGCATCATTCTAATTTATTCCACGGTTTAGTGTCTTCTGTCCCTTGCTCTATGCAGACCAACACAGAGGAGTTCTACAATACCCTCAGTGAATCACAGATCGATGTTCTTCAAGCGTCCCTCTTAGCTGTCAATGATTTGACAACATAGTTTCATTTGTCTTATTGTGTATGTGTATATTGTTTCCTGGCAGTTTTATGATAGTCCATGTTCATGAGTGTGTGGGTGTGCATGAATGTGTGGGTGGGTGTGCATGCATGTGTGGGTGGGTGTGCATGCATGTGTCGGTGGGTGTGCATGCATGTGTGGGTGGGTGTGCACGCATGCATGTGTCGGTGGGTGTGCATGCATGTGTGGGTGGGTGTGCATGCATGTGTCGGTGGGTGTGCATGCATGCATGTGTGGGTGGGTGTGCATGCATGTGTCGGTGGGTGTGCATGCATGTGTGGGTGGGTGTGCATGCATGCATGTGTGGGTGGGTGTGCATGCATGTGAGTTTGTGTGTGGATGGGTGGTGTGTATGTGTGCATGTGTTTGTGTGTGTGTTGTGTGTGTGTGCGTGCGTGTGTGTGTGTGTATGTGTGTGTGTTGTGTGTGTGTGTGTGTGTGTGTGTGTGTGCGTGTGCGTGTGAAATAATATTTGTAGTATATACAACTGTTGTTTTCTATGCACTTCCGTTCTTGGAAAGAGTGCATGTCTAACACACGATGAGAATGTTGCGGACTAACTACGCACATGAAGACCAAGGTCCGTGTGTGTGTGCATGTGTGTGTGTGTGTGTGTGTTTGTGTGTAAATACATACGTGTTGTGTGTGAGAGAGAGTGCGTGTGTGCTCATGCATGTGTATGTGTGTGTGTGTGTGTGTTTTTGCTAAGGAGTCAAGATTTCCTTTGATTTAATTTATCTTGTTTTTTTGGGAGCAAATCGTGGAATTAATGTGTGTTTCTAAGATTTCTACAATATTTTACCTCCTGGTGTTATTACTGTTGGGTTTATAATGACACTTGGATTTGTTTGATGCCACTATAATTAAATGTTTTCAATGTGCCACATCATCGTCTGGTTGTGTAGGCATTCATTATGTTTATGTGGCTTCCTCATTGTTGTAACCTGCAGTACGTTGCTCAATAATGAAGTTAAATAAAAAAAAGTGCATGTGTGTGTGTGTGTGTGTGTGTGTGTGTGTGTGTGTGTGTGTGTGTGTGTGTGTGTGTGTGTGTGTGTTTACTGAGTCTATATATATATATTTCCTCTCTCCAGAGGTGGTCAATACACAGGCAAAGGTATCAGGAGAACATGCTGCATGTTTTTCATTGCCATAGCAACAGAAGTAGAAATCGGAGAGAAATTTAAGTTTGTAATGTGTACATTCTCATTGAAGCATCGGTTGATTGGTACATCATTGACACTGTGAGTGGCCACTTTGTCAACTGTAGCATAAGTCCCATGCATGTTTACATGATCCTTTTTGATAACTGGCTATTGGTAATGTTGTTTTTTGCTGTTTGTGTCCTTTATTTCACGTTTATCTGTTTGTTTGTTTTTGTTTGTTTTAGTATTGTCTTCATAATAGCAAGGCTTGGCATAATAAGTTGGTTGTCATAGATCTGTATGAAAATACAAAACAGTGCACAACAGAAATGAGTGTTAGATGGGAATTGGTTCCTCTGTTCTCTGTTTACTATCGTACTTGTTGTTCACAGAGAGGCGTGGTCATCCCTAAAGACACACCCCTCACCGGTTGTACTGAAGCAGTCATATACATATTACCAAGACCTATAGTTACCATGATAAGAACACAGACCTCACAGTGAATAATAGAACAGAATATGATATTATGTTAGTTCAATGATTCAATATTCTCTAAGACTTAATAAATACATTTTTCTGTTCAATGCATGTATTCTGTGCAAGTTTGTGTAGATCAAGTGATGCTTGTCAAAGTGGAGTAATGTGTGTTTGCATGCATGTGTGTGTGTGTGTGTGTGTTTGTGGGTGAGTGTGTGAATGTGTGTCCTTGCACGCGTGTTTATGTGATGATCCCTCCAATCCTTCCAACTTCCGCCCCATCGCCCTCACATCCTGTGTGAGCAAGGTGTTCACCAGCCTGGTGAAGAGAAGGTGGTTGGCCTACATGGTTGACAATGGCTTCCTCAATACTGCCACCCAGAAAGCCTTTGTTGATGGTGTACCTGGTTGCTCCGAACATCACCTGAAGATGCTGTCCATCATTCGAGAGGCTCAGAGAAGGCGGAAGTCCCTCTGTGTCTGTTGGCTTGACCTGGCAAATGCATTCGGTAGTGTACATCATGACTTGATCACCTTCTCATTGGCACACTACCACGCTCCTCCTCAGCTGATCCATCTTGTGTCCAGCCTCTACAGCGGGCTGTCAGCAGTAGTCTCTACTGATGCATGGACCACCAACCCCATCCACCTTCAGCTGGGGGTCTACCAGGGTGACCCTCTGTCGTTCATCATCTTCAACACTGTGATGAACACCCTGGTGGACTCCATCACTCAGCGTTGCTCTCACCTCGGCTACAGCCTCAACTCCACCTCTAGCAAAGTCAACCTCTTGCAGTATGCTGATGACACCTCACTCATCGGCGATGGACCTGCCTCTTGCCAGCACCTTCTTGGAGTCACGGAATCCTGGCTATCTTGGTCTGGGATGCAGGCTAATGTCCCCAAATGTGTGAGTGTTGCCATTAAAGCCTCCACAGGGAAGGCCTATGATCCCAACCTCCAGCTAAGTGATGAGTGCATTCCATACCTTGGCAACACCACCTTCCACTTCCTTGGTGCACCAGTGGCTATCCACTCTACAGAGACCGAGTCCAGGGAAAACCTCATAGCCAAGTTGTCATCCATGCTGCAGAAGGTTGATGAGGTACCCATCACCCGCCAGCAGAAACTGAAAGTTTTCAAGGTTGCCATCTGTCCAAGACTAACGTGGGACTTCTCCATCTCTGACCTTCCTATCTCGTGGCTGGAAAACCAACTCCAGCCAATTGCCACTAGATTCCTGAAGAGATGGAGTGGGCCAGCCAGGCCAGCAGACCCCAACAGGCTCTTCTTGCCGAAAGCCAACGGGGGACTGGAGCTCCCCCACTTAGTCACCACGTACAAGAAGATTCACGTTGCCAAAGCTGGGTCTTATATGTACTCTGGTGACTCTGTTGTGAGAGCCATTGCCACAGTGAACACCCTCCGTGAGTCCCAGCTTCATCGCTCCTGCTTCAATCCTCACCAAGAGGTGATGGAAGTGATGCAGGATGATCCTGGAGCATCCAGGAAATATGTAGTCTCGCATGTCAAAGCCAAGATCAATGCCACAGACACAGCAGCCAGACTTGCCCACACCAGCAGGCTTCAGGTTCAGGGACTAACAGTGAGGGAATTTTCAGGACATGTAGGCCAGAACTGGTCCAAGGCCATCTCAAGTCTCCCAGAGTGGCACTTCAAGTTTGCCCTCAATTCAGTGACGGACACTCTTCCACACAACGCCAACCTGTTCAAGTGGAAGAAGCTGTCCTCATCGAAGTGTCAACTCTGTGGAGAGCATCAGTCTCTGGCCCATGTTCTGAATGCTTGCCAGAAGGCACTTGCCCTGCGTCGCTACAGTGCCAGACATGACGATGTCCTTCAAGTCATCACAAACTTCGCCCGTCGCCTTCTGCCTGAGGGGATGCACATCATTGCAGACCTACCTGGGATGCAGTACGCCTTCCCTCAGGACATCGCCACCACTGACCTCCGACCAGACATCGTCATCTGGGACAGTCACGTCATCTACCTTGTGGAATTGACTGTCCCTTTTGAGACTAACATAGATGATGCAGCTGTGAGGAAAGTCCACCGGTACCGTGATCTCCGTGACGCCTGTGCACTCACGTGTTCAGCTTCCATCGTCACTTTGGAGGTTGGCTCAAGGGGCTTCCTCTATGTGGAGGGGTTTCAGAAGCTGTATCGACTGTTGCGAGCCAAACAGCGAGACATTCACAACTTTGAACTTGAATTAGTTAGGCATGTCATTGTGTCATCGTACAATGTGTGGTGCAAGCGCAATTGGTGTGTTTAAACCACTTGTATCATGTATGTCTCTGCATGGTTGCTCTGCCACTATTTTTTCTTTTTTTTTTCTTTTCTCATCTCGTTCTTTGCATGCCTC
>CAUJGJ010000336.1:1518422-1530922 GCA_963170055.1 Halisarca cf. caerulea
ACTCTATAACACTGCTTGATTGTATATACGCATCTATGAACTCATGATTCATAAATTTTTGTCTTTCTTTTTCTTTTTTCTTTTCCCGTTCTGTTGAATATGAATTATTATTTTTAGTACTCACACTACAGCGTAGTAGTGTACTTACACTACGGTGTAGTAGTGTACTCACACTACGGTGTAGTAGTGTACTCACACTATGGTGTAGTGTACTCACACTATGGTGTAGTGTACTCACACTATGGTGTAGTGTACTTACACTACGGTGTAGTAGTGTACTTACACTACGGTGTAGTAGTGTACTCACACTACGGTGTAGTAGTGTACTCACACTATGGTGTAGTAGTGTACTTACACTACGGTGTAGTAGTGTACTCACACTATGGTGTAGTAGTGTACTTACAGTATGGTGTAGTAGTGTCCTTACACTACGGTGTAGTAGTGTACTCACACTACGGTGTAGTAGTGTACTCACACTATGGTATAGTAGTGTACTTACACTATGGTGTAGTAGTGTACTTACACTATGGTGTAGTAGTGTACTTACACTACGGTGTAGTAGTGTACTCACACTACGGTGTAGTAGTGTACTTACACTACGGTGTAGTAGTGTACTCACACTACGGTGTAGTAGTGTACTTACACTACAGTGTAGTAGTGTACTCACACTATGATGTAGCAGCTGACCAGTTCTCACCATTTTTTGGGAACGATGTCACTGGACACAGCAATGGCGAGTTGGCTACGCCAGACTCCATAGGTTTCCCTACGATTGGAGACTCCACTGTACATGGAAGGCTGTACCATATGCTTTGTACAGTAAAATCTCACCAAGGAGCTCACCCGATGAAGATCAAATTATACTGTTTGTAGTTATTATAATGCCAAACTGGATTCAATCGGAGCTAGCCCTGTTTTCATTCCTGTGGTAGTGTGCGTGCTTGTAGTTATGATATCATGATAATTAGATGAATCTGATAATGGGAACTGGTGGGTCCCCTAATTATAAAGTTTTTACCCAAAGTTGGACTACAATAATATTGCAGTATGTAAAATATTACTTAAGTGTGTTGTGAAGCTATAGAAGGTGTGTTTGTGTATAATACACAGTACAGTAGAACCTCGTTAGTAAGAACACTGTTAATGAGTAATACCTGGTTAGGAAGTACAAGGATATGATACCCCAGCCTATATCCCAATAATACCAATCTATATGGTTAGCAAGTACTACTGATAGTGAGTAGCAGTTTGGAGGGTCCCCAGGTGTACTCACTCATGAGGTTTGACTGTATACTGAATCATGTATACAGTGGAGTACATATGTACGCTGCATGGGTCATATGTACGCTGCATGGGTCATGTGAGTTCTGAGTTTTGTGTATCATGTACAGTCAAACCTCGTTAACACGAAACTCAGGGGACTGTGCTGAAAATTCATCTTAACAGTATTTCATGTAAACAGTACTACATGTTATGCTTGGACCTGCACTTGGACTTGGCTAGCATTTCATGTTAAAAGGATATTTCATGTTATATATATAAGCAGTTTCATGTTAACGAGGTTCGACTGTATTACGCGTATAATGTAGTGAAACCTGTCTTAAAGACCACCTGTATAAAAGGACCACCTGTCTACAGAGACCACTGTAGGCTGGTGTGTGAATCACTTCAGCAACACACGGCACGCAACCTGGCATTGAGACCACCTGAGAATTAGGACAGTACAAGGCAGTCCATAGGGTGGCCTTAATCCACAGTTTCCACCGCATATTGGATCCAATAATCTAGTGAGACAGATTCGTAGTGTGTAACTGAACAGTATACAGTGAAACCGGTGTGTAAAGATCACCCAAGGGACTGAGTAATCATGAGATTTGTAGACAGGTGGTCCTTGTGTAGAAGTGCAAGAATATTGATCTAGTGTTTCCCGGACCAGCAAGCAGTGGTCTCTATAGACAGGTGGTCCTTCTATACAGGTGGTCTTCATGACAGGTGTCACTGGAATTCCTTCCACAATTAATAGCAGTACATTTACTGCTATGCATTAGTGTGGCCGTTGTTTAGGTCGGTTTCCTGTGAGGTAATGTCTCTATTTGGTATGACTTAATGGGAACTGCTATTCTGTTGAGATGGAATAACCAATTGAACACATTTACAAGAAGGAAACAATACAGCTTATGTGGCTGCTGCAGTGCCCACCTCAGCATGTGTGGCTGCTGCAGTGTCCACCTCAGCTTGTGTGGGTGCCACAGTGCCCACCTCAGCTTGTGTGGGTACTGCAGTGTCCACCTCAGCATGTGTGGGTACTGCAGTGCCCACCTCAGCTTGTGTGGGTACTGCAGTATCCACCTCAGCTTGTGTGGGTACTGCAGTGTCCACCTCAGCTTGTGTGGGTACTGCAGTGTCCACCTCAGCTTGTGTGGGTGCTGCAGTATCCACCTCAGCTTGTGTGGCTGCTGCAGTGTCCACCTCAGCTTGTGTGGGCACTGCAGTGTCCACCTCAGCATGTGTGGGTACTGCAGTGTCCACCTCAGCATGTGTGGGTACTGCAGTGTCCACCTCAGCATGTGTGGGTGCTCCAGTGCCCACCTCAGCATGTGTGGGTACTCCAGTGTCCACCTCAGCTTGTGTGGGTGCTCCAGTGTCCACCTCAGCTTGTGTGGGTGCCACAGTGCCCACCTCAGCTTGTGTGGGTACTGCAGTGTCCACCTCAGCTTGTGTGGGTGCTGCAGTATCCACCTCAGCTTGTGTGGCTGCTGCAGTGTCCACCTCAGCTTGTGTGGCTGCTGCAGTGTCCACCCCAGCTTGTGTGGGTGCCACAGTGCCCACCTCAGCATGTGTGGGTACTGCAGTGCCCACCTCAGCTTGTGTGGGCACTGCAGTGTCCACCTCAGCTTGTGGGCTAAATCGGGTCAATTAATAGAAAATTGCCTGATCATCTGATCGTTCACCACTTACATGCATTCAGTTGAACTCTGTATTCCAGAGTGGAGTCCTCACCTTGACGATCTATATTGGAGAGCTAGTGAATTGTAACATTATTAGGAATTTTTCCTAATTAGCACTAAGGACCTTTTATACATAGTCTCATAGCATATATATGGGCACACAAACACACCCACACCCACCCACACACTCGCACACCCACACACACATACACACCCACCCACCCACACATATGTACATACACACGTACACACACACACACACACACACACACACACACACACACACAAACATACACACACACAATATGTACACACACATGTACCTATTGTATTACACCACACATAATACAGTATATGTACACACACACACGCGCACACACACACACACACACACACACACACACACACACACACACACACACACACACTCGCACACACACTCGCACACATACATACACACACACACACATATATGTACACACACACACACACACACACACACACACACACACACACACACACACACACACACACACACACACACTACACACCCACACACCCACACCCACCCACACACATACACACACACACACACACACACACACACACACACACATACACACACACACACACACACACACACACACATACACACACACACACACACACACGAGCTGTAGATACTTACACTCTCTATATTCCCATCCACAGAGCCCGTTGAGGGGAGCCACAGGCTGACCAACGGGACAGTACCACGCGAGGGTAGAGTTGAAATCTACACCAGTGGAAGTTGGAGAGGTGTCTGTCTTCACTCCATGAACACTTCTACTGCCAATGTAATCTGCTCAGATGCAGGATTTGGTGCTGCTGTGCAAGTGCTCATAGGAGCTGTGTTTGGTGTCAGCTCTCCGTGTGGTGCAGGCCAGCAAAGTGCACTTGTCTGCTCTGGACCCAATACCAGTACGTATATATGTACTTGTGCATCTATATGTAATATTGTATATCCAAATGCATATATATACTGTATATAAGTGTGTGTGTGTGTGTGTGTGCACACACGCGCATGTGTATGTGTTTGTGTGTGCGTGCGTGTGTGTGTGTGTGTGCTATATGTGTGTGTTTGTGCGTGTGTGTGGTGTGTGTGTGTGTGTGTGTGTGTGTGTGTGTGTGTGTGTGTGTGTGTGTGTGTGTGTGTGTACGTGGGTATGACATGACAACTTGTGGAGCTGTAGCACTTTCTTCGACTACATATAGGTAATGTCGTTGGATTTGTGAGATTTGCTCATTTTAACACAAGTGAAGGATATGCAACTGGACACCCTGAGGTGGCCACCAGTGCAGGGTATGCACTCTTCTGTAGTGTGGACAATACCTCACTGGCCCAGCTGGGCACTGTGCTGTGCCGAAGTATGGGGTTCTCCAGTGTTACATCGTCGCAAACGAGCAGCATTGAGGGAATTGAGGATGCCGAACTGAAGTGGGTGACACGGGCAAACTGCACTGGGAGTGAGAGAAACATCAAGGGCTGTTCTCTCGAGGTGGGATCCACTTGTCCCAGTCGTTTGGCCGTTTCTGTGCAGTGTTCGGGAGCAAGCGAAGCTGTCCCGTCATTAGGTGAGCATGGTCTTATGTCCAGATCTGCTGCCATTTGTTTCAGGAAGGGCAGCGGATTGAGGGTCTTGGTACAAGACTACCGAGCAGCTTACATGGCTGCCACATGTGCATGGTGAAAGGATATATTATGTACATGGTCACCTGCAATTCATTTCAACTGCCATATGTTGTACGTCTTTATACCGAATATTTTGTCTGTTTGTGCCTATTATACATTGGTGTGCATGTTGTACAAGCATACACGCATGTCACACTATGTCTTGTACATATTGTACAGTCATACTATATGAATGTATATTAGCACCCATGTATGTATGTATTTGTTCAAATGTACATAATGTATATGCGTGCACACACACACACACACACACACACACACACACACACACACACACACACACACACACACACACACACACACACACACACACACACACACACAGCAAACCTCATTGTATATCATATGATTATTGTAGGGCCAGCAGTGGAGGGTGTTCGTTTGGCAGGCGGAGGTGTGGAGCGTGAGGGAAGGGTGGAGTTCCTACGGAAAGGGGTGTGGCAGGCCGTTTGCAATCATAATTGGAACTGGGTTGTCAGCGATGTTGTGTGTGGATACTTGGGGCTGGGATACGCTGTGGGTCGGTACGCTGGAACACTCTACGGTAGGAGCAATTCAACTCTCCCACTTTCCCCACCTCTGTTCTGCCGCAATTCATCTCAGCTCATCAACGATTGCCTTGAGTTAATTCCAGACTCTCCCAGTGATTGCAGTGAGATCAGTGAAGTGGGGCTTGTCTGCGCAGGAAGGAATACTGGTGTGTGTGTGTGTGTTGTATAGTGTAGAATATCGCAGATTATGCCATACATGTATACATATTCACACACATGCACGCACACCCACATACGCACGCACGCACACACCCACACACACACACCCACACACACACACACACACACACACACACACACACACACACACATACACACACATACACACACACACACACACACACACACACACACACACACACACACACATGCAAAACGTGAATGCCCAAAATTGGCCAGACATAGCTGTATATTCCTTTGCTGTACAACAACACTTAAGTCATTTTCTATTTGCTCACATGACCTCCACCTCACAGGGTGTTCCCACCACTGGCAGGGGTTCCCTCTCTCCTACAGCTATTATGTTGAACACCCATTGCTGACAATGGTTAGCTGGGACTAATCCATTAGTAACCAATTTAGCACAAAGTATGGTTTCATCCCTAATGAACTTCATAGTTGCAGCTAGTGATGCAATCTACGTACATGATCAGGGAAAGGGTGTATTGCTGCATATATTATAGTGAATGGTGAATCATTCTGTCCATACAGCTCTCTCTAACGGAGATGTCAGACTGTCGCACAGCACAGCACTGTACAGTGGGCGTGTGGAGGTGTACAGCAACTCGCGTTGGTACCACGCACGGCACGGAAGGAGCGAGTGGACACCAGGCGGTGCCAGTGTGGCCTGCAGGGCAATGGGATTTAATACAGTGATAAATTCATCATATCCAGCTGTGGTCTCTTCCTCAAACTACTGCTTCACCTCGAGTGCTTGCTCGGGAGACGAATTTAACTTTCAATCATGTTTCAATTCCCTCATGCAGTGTCACTTGGTGACGGAGCCCGATGTGGGTGTTCAGTGTGGAGGGATACTAGACTCCATTCAGCAACCTCCTCCTCCTCCTCCTACTACTACTCCGACTCTTGCAACTACACGAAACCCCACACCCTCTGGTATGTGGTGTCCATGTGATGGTGATTTTTTCATATTTGTACATGTGTATTTGAATCTGTGCATGCACTCACTCACTCACACACACACACACACACACACACACACACACACACACACACACACACATACGTACACATAATATCAATATGTTCTTTGCTATATGTGCAATTGCACGATACGCACACTTTTACTGCACTGTACATGTGTGCATGTACTAACATTTGCCTGCATTGACAATATTCCAGTAATTTACAGTATATTCTGTCTATTGGGTGTGTTTGTTGCTATTTTATACTGCAGTATATACAGTGGAACCTCTGAATAAAGGACACTTAATTTGGAGATACAGTGGAGCCTCTCTAATCTGAGCCTCTGTAAATCGGCCACACTGTCTAAACTGGCCATAATATTATACTGTTTGGTAGCAAAAGTCACCCACATATTGGAATAACGATATGAGTTGTTGGACTATTGTTGAACAACTCTATGGTATTACCACACTGATACTCAACAGTTCTTTTCACAAATTCAACTGTACAACGTTTCACCCATTACTGGCTTCATCAGGTACAATTTTTTTTGTACCTGAATGAAACGGTGTACAGTTGAATAATTTGTGAAAAGAACTGTTGAGTGTCAGTGTGGTAATACCATAGACGTGTTCAACAATAGTCCAACAACTCATATCGTTAACAACAACATGTCTAACAACTTCCATTTATTGATATTGGAATAAACCTGTCTATTCCGACCTCCTCTCTAATCCGGCCACATTTCTTGGTCCCAAGGTGGCCGGATTAGAGAGGTTTCACTGTAGCATGAATTTGGGTGATTTCTTCTTTGTAGAGAGGTTTTCCTCTTTGGAAGGCTCAAAATGTATTATAGGAATTATACTGGGACCGTAGGTAGTGTCCTTTGTAGAGAGGTTTGTTTTATACTGTGTCCTTATTTGGGAGAGTCCACTATATCGGAGGTTTCACCGTCTATCACAATTGTACACGCATGCATGCACGCAGTATGCAGTGGACCTCTGTAGTCTGACACCCCTATGATCTGACATTCTCTCTAATCCGACCATCTTACGAGGAACAGTCACCATATTATAATATTATGTCAATAGCCACTCCGTAATCCAACAATCTTCAAATCCAACACTTATTTAAAGTGTTGAGTGCTGGATTAGAGAGGTTTCACTGTAATATGTATACACAAGTGTACGTATAATAAATAATATAAATAGCATTAATAGTACAATCTCTAATTCAAATCAGTATGATATTATCAAATGTGGGTGTTATTCAACCATTGCACAGAGTATATATACCATTTGTATTCACTATATATTAACAAGTAATTCGAGTTAAAAACTCGTGGGGGCTGCCGCCCCACGCACTCGAATCACTTGCAAAGCATTGGAGTGTAAGTGCACAGCTGAACATTCATTGAACATACTGTTTATTGTAACTGGACGATTGTTTTGAAAACAATTGCCATATTTGGCAATTGTTTTCAAAACAATTCCTGTAACTCATTCCTGTATAAATTTATACTTCTCTATTACTAGTATATAAATTCTCTATTATAAGACTTTTCTTCAAATCCATATTATATATATATATATATATATATATATATATATATATATCGGACGAGCGTTACACACCGGAAGTCCAAATGAAAACAATATAGGGGCTGCCTGCGGCAGCCCCTAAAAATATTTCCTTGCATGCAATTCAAATGCATGGATAATTCAAGCATTTTGTCCGGTCCATGTAGAGCTGTATGGTTTGCATTGGCGAGATTTGACTGTGTATGGATATAGATCTGGTGTGCATACGTAGGAACATGTGTGTGTGCGTGTATGCATGCATGTGTACGTGATGCATAATACACGTATATAATGCACATAATACACATATATGATGTATATTATGTGCACCTGCTAGCATATAATACATGTGTATACTATTTATACCACTAATATAGTAACCCAAACGTGTACTAAGTACTATGTATGCACAGTGCATGAAATCTCTGACATTGCACTTTCTTAAGTACTTATAAGGACACAGTATGATAAACCTCTCTACAAAGAACACAACTTGTGGGTCCATGAAAATGTAGTACATTTTGAACCTCCCAAAGAGAAGAAAACTTCTCTACAAAGAACATGCAACTCAGTTGTCTCCAAAGTGTCCATTATTTGGAGGTTGTACTGTACTGTCGAGGATTGCTCTGCTCATGTCCTGCATATGAAATCTCCAAAGTGTCCTTTATTCAGAGGTTATACTGTACTGCTGAGGATTGCTCTGCTCATGTTCTGCACATGAAGTCTCCAAAGTGTCCTTTATTCGGAGGTTATACTGTACTGTGCAATGTATACATACACATGCATACATACCTCCGAATGTGTGATTCATGATTTGCTTGTGCTTTGGTCTCCCTTCCAGCTTCATCGGGCACCACTTTCATTCTTGGAGTAGTTCTTGGGATTGCCATGTTCCTTCTGGTGTGTCTCGTAGTTTTCTTCGCAATTGTTTTCGTGATCTTGTGTGCATTGAGGAAGAAGCAGAAGTCAAGAAATGAATACGATTTGACATTTTCATCATGATCAGTTATGCATTTATAATATATATGCCAGTATTTTATATTCCTGCAGATGCTTGACTACTTGTATCAATCTTTTTGATACATGCAGTCTGCAAATATTTGTCTGAGTAGAAAAACAGACTTATTTTTAATTTCTGAAGTTTATTATGTTGTGAACCATGTAAGCCGGAATGTTGATCTTACTATTACTAGCTGTCAATCATTGTTACTATAAGGCAAGTACAATCACGTAAAAATAGCTGGAATACATGCGGCCATTTTGTTTTCATTTCATTCCTATGTGCATTTCTACTGCATGTAATAATTATACACTGCATTAGGGCATTCAGTGAAACCTCTAATCCGACATTCTCTATCCAACCTGCTTCTCATATGAGGTACAGACATCATAATATTATACATATATATATATATATATATATAATATATATTATATTTAAATAATATAAAATATTATATAATATATAGTGAGAGGCACTCTGTAATCCGACAATTAACCTCTTATGATCCGAGATGCACTTTTTCAAGGTTTTCGATCACTGCAGCATGCATGCATATGCACGATAGAAACATGTATTGATCAGGGCCGCCCCTCCCCCAGCCCCCATGCATGCATGTATTGATCAGGGCTGCCCCTCCCCCTCCCCCATGCATGGATGTATTGATCAGGGCTGCCCCTCCCCCTCCCCCAGCCCCCATGCATACATGTAATGATCAGGACCGCCCCTCTCCCAGCCCCCATGCATGCATGTATTGATCAGGGTTGCCCCTCCCCCTCCCCCAGCCCCCATGCATGCATGTAATGATCAGGGCCGCCCCTCCCCCAGCCCCCATGCATGCATGTATTGATCAGGGCCGCCCCTCCCCCAGCCCCCATGCATGCATGTATTGATCAGGGCCGCCCCTCCCCCAGCCCCCATGCATGCATGTATTGATCAGGGCCGCCCCTCCCCCAGCCCCCATGCATGCATGTATTGATCAGGGCCGCCCCTCCCCCAGCCCCCATGCATGCATGTATTGATCAGGGCCGCCCCTCTCCCAGCCCCCATGCATGCATGTATTGATCAGGGCCGCCCCTCTCCCAGCCCCCATGCATGCATGTATTGATCAGGGCCGCCCCTCCCCCAGTCCCCATGCATGCATGTATTGATCAGGGCCGCCCCTCCCCCAGTCCCCATACACACATGTATTGATCAGGGCTGCCCCTCCCCCAGCCCCCATGCATGCATGTATTGATCAGGGCCGCCCCTCCCCCAGTCCCCATGCATGCATGTATTGATCAGGGCCGCCCCTCCCCCAGCCCCCATGCATGCATGTATTGATCAGGGCCGCCCCTCCCCCAGCCCCCATGCATGCATGTATTGATCAGGGCCGCCCCTCCCCCAGTCCCCATACACACATGTATTGATCAGGGCCGCCCCTCCCCCAGCCCCCATGCATGCATGTATTGATCAGGGCCGCCCCTCCCCCAGCCCCCATGCATGCATGTATTGATCAGGGCCGCCCCTCCCCCAGTCCCCATACACACATGTATTGATCAGGGCTGCCCCTCCCCCAGCCCCCATGCATGCATGTATTGATCAGGGCCGCCCCTCCCCCAGCCCCCATGCCCGATAGAAGCATGTATTGATCAGGGCTGCCCCTCCCCCAGCCCCCATGCATGCATGTATTGATCAGGGCTGCCCCTCCCCCAGCCCCCATGCATGCATGTATTGATCAGGGCCGCCCCTCCCCCAGCCCCCATGCACGATAGAAGCATGTATTGATCAGGGCTGCCCCTCCCCCAGCCCCCATGCATGTATGTATTGATCAGGGCTGCCCCTCCCCCATGCAGCCCCCATGCATGCATGTATTGATCTGGGCTGCCCCTCCCCCATGCAGCCCCCATGCATGCATGTATTGCAATTGATCAGGGCTGCCCCTCCCCCATGCAGTCCCCATGTACAGATGTACAGTATTTGCTGTGCGCATGTGCATACACACGAAATACATTGAATAGTTGATTGATTGATTGATCTTATTTAGACTGGGACACCCACTTAGCTCAAAGGCTGCTTTTCAGGGGGCCCAGTAATTGGTTACAAATACACAATCAACACACAAACATACATACTAACTAATTGTTACTGTCAAATGTTCAATCATGCAATGTTCATCTGTTTTGGTGGCTGTAGTGGGCCATCTTCACTTTTCTCTCTTGGTGGTGGCAGGGGGGTGCAGAGAAAAAAGGCCAAAGGCACCATCAGTGGGATTGGACCTCAATCCATCCCATAACACATAGCGTGTGTATTGTATCGATGAACCTGTACGTGCTGAACATTAATTCAAGGGAATGTGCTTGCATGCATGACTATTACCAGTAGCTATAGCCTATGCAGGCTGTCCAGTATGCTATACAATGGCCACCTGTATGCTACCACAGCTGGTGGAACCTCCATGTAGCCACTTCCTTTCAAACAATTCTCTACCTACATTTATAATATCCCTGGCATTGACATACATGTGTACTTTTCAACTCTCTGAAAAAAGGACATGTCTGTATACAGGACAGTGTACTGTAGTTCCAGCTATATAGTGGTGTCCTTATTATAGAGGTTTCACTGTACAGGACAGCTTCCTGTGGTCCCAGTGGTGTCCTTATTATAGAGGTTTCACTGTACAGGACAGCTTACTGTGGTCCCAATGGTGTCCTTATTACAGAAGTTCCACATACAGGACAGCTTACTGTAGTCTCAGTGGTGTCCTTATTACAGAGGTTCCACATACAGGACAGCTTACTGTGGTCCCAATGGTGTCCTTATTATAGAGGTTCCACTGTATATGACAGTATACTGTGGTCTCAATGGTGTCCTTGTTATAGAGGTTCCACTGTACAGAACAGCTTACTGTGGTCCCAATGGTGTCCTAATTATAGAGGTTCCACATACAGGACAGCTTACTGTGGTCCCAATAGTGTCCTAATTTGAGGTTATTTCAACTACAACACACCACAAAACAGGAAATTTGTGTTGCGTTTTAACCATGCACAGTGGATAGGTAACTCAACGTCAGTTCAATCATAGTTACGTAGTATACAGTGTCAATGGTTCAATCCAATCTGCTACTAAATTTATTCGTTAGAATGGTCCCAAGGGTGTCCTCAGTATAGGGGCTTCCCTGTGTATCTGCATGCAGTGATCTCGAGCTCCCACAGTTCTCGCTACTTCTTTACAAGTGGTCTTTTATTTTATAGGTTTCCACATAATGTTGCACCAACTTTGAGACTCATCCCCAGCCCCCAGCCCCACCATGCAGCTCCACCACCAACTCCACCATTAGCTCCACCACCAGCTCCACCATGCAGCTCCACTACCAGCTCCACCATGCAGCTCCACCATGCAGCTCCACTACCAGCTCCACCACCAGCTCCACCACCAACACCAGCATTACATTATGGTGACTGTCAATTGGACAAATCCAGAGAGGTAACCATTGCAATTATTAGGAAGAAATTACATGAAAGGACAAAGTCTAGGACATTAGCTACCATGAGTGATATGGGC
>CAUJGJ010000336.1:1535922-1538422 GCA_963170055.1 Halisarca cf. caerulea
GGTACTAGACAGGTGGCTGTAGTAGACAGGTGGTGCTAGACAGGTGACACACACACTAAAATGGCCGTCAAAGTGCCTTTTGCTCTATTCTCTATTCTTCAATGGCTTTTGTCCACAATCAGAGAATACTTCTATCAATAAAAGACTAATAAAAGGTAAGATTGAAGGGGAATCCACGAAAATGAAACTCATGAAAAAATGATGAAATCTATGATCTGCAAGAGTTACACCTCGTGAATGTTTGTGTGGGTAGGGTATATTATGTCAATCGAAGTGTTCCAGCTATTAAATTGCTCTGGGTATGGGAGCTGCACTGCTCCATTCAGAGAATGTACGTACGTACATACGTCCCATTAGAGGAGATTCTTTGTGGTTATGAAACGAATAAAGCTACATAACGTTGTGTATGAATGCATTCTTATATGTACGTACCTACGTATGTACGTACTTACCTATCTCTTGTGTATGTATGTATTAGTTATATCCTGTCCAGGTGTGCTAAAGCAGAAATACAGTGTATTTTCTGCTGTAGCACACCTGGACAGGATATAACTAATTTGTATCCTGGCAACCATTCACTGTTGACTGTTGGTGTGTACAGTCTCATCTAGAGTTAATCAGTTCCAGCCACTTACACTATTTATTGACATCAATTGACATCAATTAGGAAGTGTGTGTATATCAGGCGGTGTTTACACTAGAACGTTTTTGTGCGAATCCGTTTACAATTAGTGTGTCCCTGTATCGTTTTCGACCCGTCTACACGCATCAGTCTAAGGTTCACTCTATCGGGTCTCCAGATAACCTAACGGTTCGAAGCACTTGCACAATCAAAGTATTATATTCAGAGTCTGAGCTATCCCATTTTGTCGAATATGAAGAGAAGAGTACTGGGGTTGTACAAGGCAATCAGGTTCGTGAGAAAAACTAGAAGGAATAACGCGGAGACGGCCATCTTCAATGGAGGATCACATGACATTCTGCTGACAACGTCATCGTTTTCAACTGTAGCATTGTTTTCGCCGTTTACACACGAATTTTATTGTTGCGTTTTCAGAGGTATCCACTTTGGTTTGCGGATTCAAAAGTTATCGTTTTGGGTTGTCGTTTTCGGCGTTTTAGTGTAAACGATAAGGCAAAACGGAATCAAAATGTTCCGTTTTCATGTGAAAACGTTCTAGTGTAAACGCCACCTCAGTGACCTGTGCTACATCACAAATGTCAGCACACTTTTTCCTTTGATCTGCCCATAATTCACCCCCTCACCAGGATACAAGTATGTTTGTATGCCCATATGTACAGCCTTGGTTACAATATGTATTCATTGTGCTTTAACTAACAAGTTCATACATATGTATGTATGTATGTACTTGTGTGTATACACACTTACATACATATTCATTTGTGTGCATGAGTCCCTTTCTAGTGTGTAATTGTGTACCCTCCACATATGGTCATACGTATACATACGTATGTACATGTATCTATCACGCACCTGATCATTGAGTGCTTTATGAGTCTGGACTGTTTTGGATATGGTATATAATGGAAGAAACCTCACATGTGTTTGATGACATTTGGAGTTTTTAAGGGCAAATTTGACAGCTCATCATTTCATTTCTGTAACCTATGTACTGTAGGTTGTGTGGCTTTGGCTAGTGATATATTCCATTGAATACATCTCTATTGAGTCGTGTGTGACCACTGTGTTTGTGTGTGTGTGTGTGTGTGTGTGTGTGTGTGTGTGTGTGTGTGTGTTTGTGTGTGTGTGTGTGTTTGTGTGTGTATGTGTGTGTGTGTTTGTGTGTGTGTGTGTGTGTGTGTGTGTGTTTGTGTGTGTGTGTTTGTGTGTGCGTGTGTGTTTGTATGTGTGCGTGTGTGTGCGTGTGTGTGTGTTTGTATGTGTGCGTGTGTGTGCGTGTGTGTGTGTGTGTGTGTGTGTGTGTGTGTGTGTGTGTGTGTGTGTGTGTGTGTGCCTGCCTGCATGTGTGTGTGTATGTGTGTATGTGAGTGTGTGTGTGTGTGTGTGTGTGTGTATGTGTGTGGTAGTGTGTAGGTGTGTGACGTTTATACATACGTACATTTGTGTTTACAAGCAAATGCTGTTAGTAAGTACCCCTGGTTAGTACAAGTACTCATTGCTCTGTTCCTACCTCATGCAATACTATTGAAAGCACCTTGGATAGTGAGTGAGTACTTATTTTGCCTTCCTGTGAGGGTACTTACTATCCAAGTTACGCATACTATACTTGTACGTACGTACAGTCTGTTTATGTAGGTAGATACATACATACGTACATATATACAGTATATACACACATACATATGCATGTACAGTATGTGTGTGTGTGTATGTGTGAATGTGTGAGTTGATTGAGTTCACCTTACAATGAAAGGTTTGATTTTGTCTCGTCCGTTCAATACCAGACCATTCCACACCTGTTCTTACTAATGTACATGCATATCTGTACAGTAGGTGTTGTGAATACTGCCCGTACAC
>CAUJGJ010000336.1:1543422-1545922 GCA_963170055.1 Halisarca cf. caerulea
AACCAGTTTGACCTGGGCAACTGTTATCATTACAACCTCTTACAAATGACTCGAATGCACGTGAGATCTAAGAAAGCACAGAAGCTTAGGAGGAGCGTGACCTACTGGGAAAAACCTGAAGGTGTGTTGTAGGGGCGTGTTCTTGTGTGTGTGTGTGTGTGTGTGTGTGTGTGTGTGTGTGTGTGTGTGTGTGTGTGTGCACGTGAGTGCATACATGTGTATGTGTGTGACAGTGTGCGTGTACGTACGTGTGTGTGTGTGTGCGTGTGTGCGTGTGTGTGTGTGTGTTTTGTGTGTATCTGTACATATGTCTCTGTATGTGTTTATGAGTTTTCTGTTGTGTATATGCAGTGTGTATTGTATCTAGGGAGTGTGATGTATGGTTAGCTATAGACAGGACGTGTGCAGGGCTTTATGCTCACTGGTACGTGTTATTTTGCTCTTTTCTGTCTGTAGTTGCCAGAGAAAAGTTAAAGGATCTCCCGGTTTGTCTGCATGTGTGTGTACATGCGCATGTGTATTCGTGTGTGTGTGTGTGTGTGTGTGTGTTTTTGAGTATCACATGGTTAACACATGACTAGCACATGATCAGCACACAGTTACTTCATCAATATGACTAACTCTGTATACAAGTACAGAGGAGCCTCTTATACCTCCCCACATAGCGGAACCTCTCTATAACAGACTGTTTGTGTGGCTCCAGGTAGATTGTCATGTAGGACAGTAATGTCTGAGTAGTGGACACCTCTACATAACAAGCCATTATTCAGATCTCAAAGTGTCCGTTATAGTGAGGTCCTGTCGTGCCAAATCTTGTCCCCCTAAGTTGTCCAGCGCGGGCACTTATCAAATACGAACTCCAACCGTTGAGGCGTTGGAATTAGGGCTGGGTTAGGGTTTAGCTTTGATAACACAGTCGGGGATGACTTACGGCAGGAGACCATTCACGGCGTTACAGTCCTACTTGTTCTGTTTGTGTCCAAATAAGGTGATATGGGAGTGGCTGAACTGGGAGGAGGAGTGGTACCCGTACACCCGAACAGTTAACGTGCAAATTGAAGAGCTGTTTCAATCGGAGGGAGCCAAGTGGATGGAAGTGGTGGTGGATCTCCCCTCGCCCACTCCCATCCTCCTGGATCTGCACCACCAGCGACAGGTCAACCTCACCACTGGAGCAAGATGGCCCATCAGGAGACTAGAGTATGCAGTCAGGGAGAAAGGTACGTATGTGCGTATGTAGTGTATACATGTGTGCATACGTATGTAGTGAATGTGTGTGTGTGTGTGTGTGTGTGTGTGTGTCTGTGTGTGTGTGTGTGTGTGTGTGTGGAGGAAGAGAGCCCCCCTACACATACACACATAGAGGGAGTATGTTTGATTCGAGTAGACTCTATTTATCTTGTTGAATGTGGAACTTTGCTATTTTCTTGTTTGTGTACAGTATGTGGTGAATTTTGATCTATTATTGAGTTTTTGTCCAGTATTTGTACATACGTACGTGTAATGTACATATGTGTGTGCTGCGAGCACCTCATGGTGTACCTGTGTGCATGTACCTGTGTTTCCTTTCAGTCAGTGTGTGTAGTGTATACATACGCATGTCTGACACACACATATGTACACCCATGCAGAATGTGCGTGTGGAATGACGGTACATCAGCACCTTGCTAGACTCCAGTGTTCACCATGTTGCGTGCCCTGTGATGCGTGTTAACAGTGCACTTGTGTTTGTAAGTACTTTCACTGGATCTAATTGTCGCGGTGTGTTATTATCATGGATTCTGAGTCTTTGCTGCAAGTGAATCCGTCTGCCCAGATTATACATATGTACAGTACCTGTTCAAGTCATTGTCTGTTTGCAAGGGCTGGTTTTCTATTTTAGGCATGTCTGTCTGTCAGTTTTTGTCCGTGAAGAGTAGACAATGCGTTTGTCTCATTTACCAAAACCAATGTCTGTCTATGTCATCTTCGTACAATGGTGGATTGTTTAATGATGTCCTTAGCGATTGCCATCAGTCTGATGAAATAGACCTTGGACATTTATAATTGATGGGGTATTTATTGAATTATCTGCACAAATTAGTCCTCATCGATAGTGGCATGATACAAGTGACTAATATGATTGTATCGTGTGATATCAAGACCATTCGAATGGTCAATCACTCATCATCAACATGCCATGTAAAATTGTGTACATACGTACGTATGTTATGTCATGTTAGAATTATCAGCTGTGTATTCATGCACATCAAGTAGATTGCACGTGTGTGTGTGTGTGTGTTTGTGTGTGTGTGTGTGTGTGTGTGTGTGTGTGTGTGTGTGTGTGCGTGTGTGTGTGTGTGTTTAAACGCTCACACAAACACCAGCACCCTCTGATACACATACTCACGTGCACACACACACACACACACACACACACACACACACACACACACACACACACAGAGTGTCACACACACAGACACACACACACACACACACACACACACACACACACACA
>CAUJGJ010000336.1:1550922-1570922 GCA_963170055.1 Halisarca cf. caerulea
ACACAATGCTATTAATTTCTGACAACTGATAATAAAATGTCCTAATCCCTTCTTCCCTGTACTGAGGCCCTGGTGTGTGTGTTGTGGTTGTCGGCAGTGTAACCTGAGGTGTAATTCATCATTTTCACTGCAGATGCTTCAGCGTATCGAATGTCAGTTGTACTGAGTGAAATGTGAATTTGTGTCCGCCTCTGTCTCTTCTTACACAGTCGCACATATGTTCTCTCTCCCTCTCGTGTGTGTGTGTGTGTGTGTGTGTGTGTGTGTGTATGTGTGTGTGTGTGTGTGTGTGTGTGTGTGTGTGTGTGTGTGTGTGTGTGTGTGTGCTTGCATGCATGTGTATGTGCATGGGTGGGTGTTAGTGTGTTGTGGGTGTGAGTGTGCCAGTGTGTTTTATGTGCATGTGTGTCTAGAAGAAAAATGGCAAAACAATTGTCTTTAGTCACTTGATTTGACCATAAATGACCACAAAATGAGGTGTGAAGCTGTCAGTAAATTTTAATTGCTAAGCAAATTTTCATAATTAATGATCCGAGTTTTATGATCAAGTCATCAACACCAGTTATGGAACACATACTCTGTCACACACGCATGCAAACACACACACGCACACGCGCACACATACACACACACACACACACACACACACACAAACACACACACACACTCACTCACTCACACACACACACACACACACACATGCACACACACACACACACAAACACAGTTGCATTGAGTAAACCTCTGTCCTCCTTCACTCAGGTACATCTCGGTGAGGCTATCAACATTCCAAGATTAGGGAACAAAGAGCCAGTTCAGGTGGCCTGCAAGCAGCTCAGATGTGAGTTGGCACTTCTAGCCACTATGAACAATATATGTAATGCTCATTACTCCTAGTCTAGCTATGTAGATTAACATACTGTACTATCAAACACACTCACTTACCCTTGTCGTCCCACCCTGCAGTGAGTGACCACTCCGTACATCACAATCAACAAATTATGGATTTTCTGAGAGAAGCAAAGGAAATGTCAAAATTTTACCATCCAAGGGTGGTGAAGCTATTGGCTGTTTGCACCACGTAAGTCACATGTCTGTCACATGACCATATCCACGCCCACCCCAGTTTTTACACCATCCTAGCGTTGTAAGACCATTGTTTTTTTGCACTATATGACTGTCACATGACTGTCACATGTACAGTACAGTGTTAAGCTGGTGATCTGTTGTACTTGTTGAAGTAAACACAAGAGTCCCTCCAGTTCGTCATCCAACTGCAAAGGCGTAAAGCCTTGTGTACATATTATGTATTCATCCAAGAGCAGGGCGGGGGAACCACTAGCAGGGCGGGGGGACCACTAGCAGGGCGGGGGAACCACTAGCAGGGCGGGGGAACCACTAGCAGGGCGGGGGGACCACTAGCAGGGCGGGGGGACCACTAGCAGGGCGGGGGGACCACTAGCAGGGCGGGGGGACCACTAGCAGGGCCGTAGGAACCACTAGCAGGGCGGGGGGAACCACTAGCAGGGCCGTAGGAACCACTAGCAGGGCGGGGGAACCACTAGCAGGGCGGGGGGACCACTAGCAGGGCGGGGGAACCACTAGCAGGGCCGTAGGAACCACTAGCAGGGCCGTAGGAACCACTAGCAGGGCGGGGGGAACCACTAGCAGGGCCGTAGGGACCACTAGCAGGGCGGGGGAACCACTAGCAGGGCGGGGGGACCACTAGCAGGGCGGGGGAACCACTAGCTGGGCGGGGGAACCACTAGGGCAGGTGGGGCAATGGCCCTACCACTTTTCTGACTGACTTCAAAAGCACACGGTCATGCAGGTAGAGCCTTGCCGAACTGCTATCATGAATAAAGTGATGTTGCAACCATAGGCCGGGTTGAGATGCCCCATCACTTTCATATAGCTTCCTCCGGACCTGGAGAGGGTATTGTAGATTATCCTGATTTCCTGAGTGGAAATTACAACTGAGACCACTGACAACTGAGACCATGGAATCCTGGTTATGTGGTCCCAATTCGGGGATTTTTCTGCAGTTGTTCACATCATGAACACGATACATGGGCTAGTATCTTTTCATCAGCTTTTCCTCTCACTCACAGCCTTCATTCCTGCTTCGGTGTTTTAGTGCACACTATGTAGGCCAGTATTGGTCATGCTTATGACATACTTGGCAATAGTCATCATGTTCCATGTCACATGTCTATCACATGATTGTCATTGTAGGGACTTCCCCTTGATAATACTGACAGAATACATGAACAAAGGAGACCTGTTGGGTGTTCTCCAGGACTCTCGACCACACATGGACCTCCACCTGCAAATGAGGTTTGCTGCTGAGGTGGCAGATGGAATGATTTATCTCTCCAACGAAATGTGAGTGTGCGTGTGTGTGTGCTTGTGTGTGTGTGTCTCTCTCTCTCTCTCTCTCTCTGTGTGTGTGTGTGTGTGTGTGTGTGTACGTGCTTGTGTGTGTCTCTCTCTGTGTGTATGTGTGTGTGTGTGTGTGTGTGTGTGTGTGTGTGTGTATGCGCGCGCTTAGTGTTGGTTGTGTCTATAATTTGCTTTGTGGACCTGCCCCCTATTTTCTTATGTATGTACATACGTACATACATAGACACATGCATACATACATACGTACATACATAGACACATGCATGCATACATACATACGTACATCAGGTTACTTATGAGTATACATGTAGTGTTCTATCTGGTCTGTTCCACTCAGGGACTGCGTCCATCGCGATTTGGCTGCTCGCAACATCATGATCCACGAGGACAGGGAGGGAGAGATGCACGCCAAAATAGCAGATTTCGGACTTTCCAGGTCAGTACTCTTGGGTCAGTGCAGCCCCAAATGTCTACAGCAGCATATTATGCAGACTTGTGCCTTAGGCCAGTACTGCAATGCACACCCTTAGGACAGTCCTACAATGCACACCCTTAGGCCAGTACAGCAATGCACACCCTTAAGACAGTACAGCAATGCACACCCTTAGGCCTGTTCTGCAATTCACACCCTTAGGCCAGTCCTCAGACCAGTACAGCAATAAACCTACGTGCACACACACACACACACACACACACACACCAGAAACCCATGTGTTCACACTTTACTACCAGACACGTCTACTCTGGAATATACACTCCAACAACTGTCAAGAAGGCCCGACCTCTCCCAGCCAAGTGGATGGCTCTGGAGTCTCTCATCGATTTTGTGTTCACTACACGATCTGATGTTTGGTGAGTGTGGCGGTGCAACTAGGTGTGTGTGTGTGTGTGTGTGTGTGTGTGTGTGTGTGTGTGTGTGTGCGTGTGTGCGTGCATGTGCGTGTATGTGTGCGTGCATGTGTGCGTGCATGTGTGTGTGCGTGTGTGAGTATGGCTGTACAGTTAGGTTTACATACATGTGTGTGTGTGTGTGTGTGTGTGTGTGTGTGTGTGTGTGTGTGTGTGTGTGTGTGTGTGCATGTGTGTGCGTGTGTGTGTGTGCGTGTGTGTGTGTGCGTGTGTGTGTGTGCATGTGAGTATGGCTGTACAGTTACAGAGCTTCTATGCCCAGTGTTGCAGCACCGATGTCTAGTATTGCAACATCACTGTCCAGTATTACCTCACCAATGTACGGTATTGCAACTCACTGTTCAGTATTACCTCACTGATGCCCAGTATTGCAGCATCACGGTCCAGTATTGCAGCATCACGGTCCAGTATTGCTGCATCATGGTCCAGTATTGCAGCATCACGGTCCAGTATTGCAGCATCACGGTCCAGTATTGCAGCATCACGGTCCAGTATTGCAGCATCACGGTCCAGTATTGCAGCATCACGGTCCAGTATTGCAGCATCACGGTCCAGTATTGCAGCATCACAGTCCGGTATTGCAGCATTACGGTCCAGTATTGCCTCACCAGCATTTGTATTGCAACATCATTGCCTGTTGTTGCAACATATCTTCACATCTGCTTGTTGCCTGCTTCATACAGGAGCTTTGGAGTGTTGCTATGGGAGATAATGACCCTGGGACGCAACCCCTACCCTGGGATTGACAACAGAGACCTTCTGGAACAAATTGAAGAAAAGGGACTTAAACTAAGTCAACCTAAGAAGTGCCCGGAAGTTGTGTAAGTTTGTACGTATTAAGCAGTGTAGAATGTGGATGAGCTGTGCAAGTCTGCACTGAACTAGCTGTGTTGAGCTGCGTGTGTCTGTGTTGAGCTGTGTGTGTCTGTGTTGAGCTCGCTGCGTGTGTCTGTGTTGAGCTGTGTGTGTCTGTTTTGAGCTGCGTGTGTCTGTGTTGAGCTGTGTGTGTCTGTGTTGAGCTGCGTGTGTCTGTGTTGAGCTGCGTGTGTCTGTGTTGAGCTGCGTGTGTCTGTGTTGAGCTGTGTGTGTCTGTTTTGAGCTGCGTGTGTCTGTGTTGAGCTGTGTGTGTCTGTGTTGAGCTGTGTGTGTCTGTTTTGAGCTGCGTGTGTCTGTGTTGAGCTGTGTGTGTCTGTGTTGAGCTGTGTGTGTCTGTGTTGAGCTGCGTGTGTCTGTGTTGAGCTGCGTGTGTCTGTGTTGAGCTGTATGTGTATGTGTTGAAATGTATGTGTATTTTTGTGCTGAGATGAGTTCTGTATGCCTGTGTTGAGGTACGTACGTATGCGCTGTGGGATTCGGTATGTTGCCCACCTACAGTACATAGGAGGGTGTGTACTGTGGGATTCGGTATTGTACACACCTACAGTACATAGGAAGGTGTGTACTGTGGGATTCGGTATTGTACACACCTACAGTACATAGGAGGGTGTGTGGTTTGGAGCTCATGCTGTTTTTAGGGGTGTCCTTTTCTCACCACTTTGAGTTCAGATGTTTGTTTTTAAGTGTTAATTTTAATATGTACTTTCAGTAGTTTCTGTGGACACTCTTATCCTTTCACCAACACCACATGTACGTATGTACATATGTACGTATGTATTAGTTATATCCTGTCCAGGTGTGCTACAGCAGAAATACAGTGCTGACTGACCGAGGGCAAAGCCCGAGGTCATCAGCACTGTATTTTCTGCTGTAGCACACCTGGACAGGATATTACTAATTTGTATCCTGGCAACCATTCACTGTTGACTGTTGGTGTGTACAGTCTCATCTAGAGTTGATCAGTTTTAGCCACTTACACTATTAATTAACACCAATTGACATCAATTAGGAAGCGTGCGTATATCAGTGACCTGTGCTACATCACAAATGTCAGCACACTTTTTCCTTTGATCCTCCCATAATTCGCCCCCTCACCTGGATACAAGTACATATGTACGTATGTACATGTGTATGTATGTACATATGTATGTATGTACATGTGTATGTATGTACATATGTATGTATGTACATATGTATGTATGTACATGCGTATGTATGTACATATGTATGTATGTACGTACATATGTATGTATGCACATATGTATGTATGTACATGCGTACGTATGTACATATGTACGTATGTACATGTGTATGTATGTACATGTATGTACATGTGTATGTATGAACATATATATGGAAATGTGCAGTACGTACATGTACAGTATATGTATGTATAATATGGATATGTACCGTGTGCCCATACATACATACGTATGCGCATGGTGCAATTTGTATGTGTAATAACACAACTGTAACTCAATGAGTTACATACAGTGCATGCCTGCATGAGCATACGTGCAGTGCGTACTGTACTTGCATATGTACACTGAAACCTGTCTTTGTTTCAACCTGTGCATGTATGCACACGCACACACACACACACACACACACACACACACACACACACACACACACACACACACACACACATACATACACACACACACACACACACACACACACACACACACACACACATACGTACATACACACACACACACACACACACACACACACGCACACACACACACACACATACATACACACACACACACACACACATACATACACACACATACACACACACATGCACACACACACACACACACACACACACACACACACACACACACACACACACACACACACACACACACACACACACACACACACACACACACACACACACACACACACACACTATTGCACATGCAGAGAAATGTGTGTTTTGAATGTTTCATTTTTCCTTTACAATAGATTTGATGTCATTATGAAGTGCACTAGTCATGATGCCAACAAGAGACCCTCTTTCAAGACTCTCTGGGAGCAATGTGTAAGTCATGGGCTATGTTGTGTGCGTGTATGTGTGTGTGTGTGTGTGTGTGTGTGTGTGTGTGTGTGTGTGTTTGTGTGTGTGTGTGTGTGTGTATGTGTGTACTGGTACAACCAGTGGCTGTCCTCTTGATTTCCCTAATCTCACTAGTAGCTATGGTCCAGTACAATCAGATTATGGGAAACCCACAATGTTGGGAAACCTGCAGCTCTGGTTCAGTACCATGTTTGCGTGTGGTAGGCTAGCCTATAACGAGGTTCAAGAGTGCCTATATTCTTTGGAGGAAGTATTTGCAATGAATGCCTTTGTGGTTTATGATTTCCTATGTATTGGGTACTAATTACTCCTCACTCTGCCCCTACCTCATGTGCAGTACACAGACTAGTACACACTCCTCACTCTGTCCCTACCTTATGTACAGTACACAGACTAGTACATACTCCCCACTCTGTCCCTACCTCATGTACAGTACACAGACTAGTACGCACTCCTCACTCTGTCCCTACCTCATGTACAGTACACAGACTAGTACATACTCCTCATACACAGCAGTTTTCACCACCTGTGCACTTTAGAGGTGACTAGCAAATGTGATACTGATCTTACTTCATTGTTGTTCATCGTGACATTGTGTTTATTGCTGGCTGTGTGTTTTTGTTGTTTGCAGGTACAGTTTGAAAGTGAAGCTCGAGAAGGGAAACTGAGACATGTACATCCCAAAGCAATCATCACTAAGCCCATTCCACCTCTTCCCACAGAGAACACTGAAATCACAACTCAAGATGAAGCCAATAGGCACACACCTCGAGAGGTGACCAGTGCTACAGTGGAACAGAAAACGGAATGTAAACAACAACAACAACAACAACAACAACAAGATGCTAGTGAGCAATGCAAAGGGAATAGAACTGACAACACTTCATGTAATCGGCAAGAGCAGGAACAAAAACAACAACAACAACAAGAGCAGTTAATGCAGCAGAAATTGGTTTCGGAGGACGGACAGTCAGAGAAGAAAAACCCCGAAGAAGATAAAAGTACATGTCAACACCAAACCCCTTGTGAAGGGAAGTCACATAGAAGAAATCCTGATGACCAAGTGCTCTCTTCTTGCCATCATTGCGAGTTGCCCACAGAGAATTGTCAGGGTCCAAAAGAAGAATCAGGACGATCAACATCAGATGAAGATGTATTAAATTCCTCTGCTTCACCGAAGGATGTTTTCAGTAATAGAGTTTCAAACCACTCCACCAGTATTGGGTTGTGATTGTTGTCGTAGTATTCACAGTTTGTTTTGTTTGTCTCTGTTACGAGGTTCATCATGGCACTCACTAACTACAGATCAGTTTTGTGCTGGGAGGTCTTGCAGATTCTATTTTATTGTGATTTTTATTCCAGTTATTGTACAGAATGATGCACCATTAAAATAGTACCTATTGAGCATATTATGATTGTGGTCAGTTGTTGTGCCTATTCATTCGTGCACCTGAGTGCATGTTTTATATTAACGGATGTGTGGTTTAAATGCATGACTTGTGTTACAGGAAACACACCCACATGTAGGGTTGTATATTCGCCCTCGAGCGAGCTCCCTGTTACCCCTCCCTCCCCCGCATGACATTTTTATTTACTGTTTCTGTGTTAAATTGCATGTGATTTACAGCTCCAATTCCTGAGGATCGTGAGCATACACTGCGCATGCGCAAGGGAACTTTAACCAGCAATAGTATTATCTGTTTTACACATAATCTTTCCATGATTTATAGGGTATATATAAGATCATATTATTATAGCAGACACTATAGCTTGCGGATTATATACTTCCTGTGTATGTCTCCAAGCACTTATCTTGCATGTAGATTTTAAATTGCATGCATGATGGAGCTTCTATTCAATAGAAACCAAAAGAAACCATAATATAAAAATGAAAAAAATGTATAAAAACTTGCCAATCCTTAAAAACATTGCAAATTGGAACAAGGTAGGGTTAAATGTTTGCTATGCATGTACAGGACTGCATGGACAGGCATATAGGGCTATAGACGAGCATAGGGCTATAAGATATACATATGCATGGGCTATATAGATGGGTGTAGAGCTGGACAGATTGCATGCATGGACTGGGTACATGTAGTGTGCATATTCCTAAAACCCATAATAAAACATTCACTCGATCATTGACTGTGTGGTCTCAGTGCTACATGTGTGGTCTCAGTCTACATGTGTGGTCTCAGTGCTACAGGTGTGGTCTCAGTGCTACATGTGTGGTCTCAGTGCTACACGTGTGGTCTCAGTGTTACACGTGTGGTCTCAGTGCTACACGTGTGGTCTCAGTGTTACACATGTGGTCTCAGTGCTACATGTGTGGTCTCAGTGCTACATGTGTGGTCTCAGTGCTACACATGTGGTCTCAGTGCTACATGTGTGGTCTCAGTGCTACACATGTGGTCTCACACTGCGGAGGTTTCTTGTAATTTGAGCCAAGGCAATGTTGGGCAATGTAATTGAAATAGAAACACATTGATACGGATGATTTAGATGAGCAATTGAAATTAAAGACACTGGGCTTTCTGCATGGCTATGGCATTCATCCATTAGAATTATGAAGGGAATTGGAATAAAATAATCATATATAATTAAATCCCCTTTAACGAATAAATCTATCGAAGTACGATTGAGACTTATATACCACTTATTAAAACGAAATAGCGCACGAACCCATGCACCATGTATCAACGTCAGCCGAGCCACCACGCGCCATTTTCGAAAGTCAATGGCCATTTCCGCCTTCCGCCTCCAAGACTCCTGCTATTTCAAGAACTACTATTTCAACCGGTCACTGCTAGTGTGACCAGGAGTTCACTGGAAGTAACCACCCTTAGCAACGAGAAGTCCTCCTTCTTCAAATTGCGTTCTTGACGCTGTTTTATCAGAAGTCTTTCTCGGCTATATTTGGAAAAGTCGTTTGAGAGGATAAGCCATGGAAGTTCCCTCCAAGAAACGCAAAATAGACGACACCTCGAGCTCTTCTAAGGATAACGGCATCGAATTGGAAAATGGCACTTCAAGAGACAAGAAGAGCACGATATCTCTCCGAAAGCAGTACATTGCGTGAGTCTATTATGATTCGACAAACTCGGTTGACGTACTTATAGTTTAGCCGTACTGTTCAGTGCATATGGGATGTGCGTGTGTACATTCTTTCGTCCACGTTTGACCTCTAATGACCCGCCTGTTGGTCCCTTCTCTCTCTTCCCTACAGACCTTCTTGTGAGTACTATTATCCAAAAGACCCTCTAAAGATTGTCCGCGGAGAAGGCGCATTTCTGATAGACGAACATGGTGTTAGATACCTGGACTGCGTCAACAACGTCTGTCACGGTATGCTCGCAGTAGGCGGGTGGCCATCCATGTGGTGTGCTGGAGTGTGTGTGTGTGTGTGTGTGTGTGTGTGTGTGTGTGTGTGTGTGTGTGTGTGTGTGTGTGTGTAGTGTGTGTGTGTGTGTACTGTGTGTGTGTGTGTGTGTGTGTGTGTGTGTGTGTGTGTGTGTGTGTGTGTACAAGGACTTTTTTCCACCCTGTCTCAATCAGTCGGTCACTGCAACAAGAAGGTGGTGGAAGCTGCAGCAAAGCAGATGAGTGTCCTAAACACAAACACACGTTACCTCAATGACAACATTGTGGACTATGCCCAGCACCTGAGGAGTAAGATGCCTGGAGACCTGGGGATATTCTACTTCACCAACTCAGGGTGTGTACCTGTGTGTGTGTGTGTGTGTGTGTGTGTGTGTGTGTGTGTGTGTGTGTACCTGTGTGTACCTGTGTGTGCGTGTGTGCGTGTGTGTGTGTGCACACGTATGTGTGTGTGTGTGTGTGTGTGTGTGTGTGTGTGTGTGCGTGTGTGTGTGTGTGTGTGTGTACCTGTGGGTGTGTACCTGTGTGTGTGTGTACCTGTGGGTGTGTACCTGTGTGTGTGTGTACCTGTGGGTGTGTACCTGTGTGTGTGTGTGTGTGTGTGTGTGTGTGTGTGTGTGTGTGTGCGTGTGTGCGTGTGTACGTACCTTTGTGTATGTACATATATATTAATATGTGTTTGTATGCATGCACACATCCATGATGTGTGCATGAATGCGTATGTTTGAATAGTTTTGCATGTGCCCATGATTTTAGTGCCTCACATCACTTGCATGTACTGTGGAATCCCATTATAACGAATCCCAGGGGACTCTGGATACTCTTCACTATATCAGAAATTCACTATCACCAGTTACACTTTCACAGTAGAACATTCACTGGCTCACTAGAATTAATTCACTATATGCAGAAATTCACTGTAAGAGATTTTCTTATAACTAGTTTCCCCTGTGTGCTTTGAGCTTGTACTGTGAACACAGAAATTGTGATGCTTTCAATTTTGTAGTCAGAAGAGACAGCACCTACGTACGTATGTACGTACGTACATATGTACGTATGTATGTATGTACGTATGTACGTATGTAATAGTTGTATCCTGCCTTGGTGTGCTACAGCAGCCATAAAGTGCTAATTAATTGACCGAGGGCGCAGCCCGAGTCAATTAATTGGCACTTTATGCTGCTGTAGCACGCCAAGGCAGGATACAACTATTATGTGTCATGGTGAAGCAAAACACTGCAAAATGTGACAATTGACAGCTATTAATTAATGAGGCATGAATGGGTTTTGGCTGGCAGGAGATTGACAAGACCCTTGACCTGGGCTACATCGTGAATGTAAGCCCACAGTACTCTTTGATCCACCCAACTTTTGCCCCCGCACCATGACACATGTACGTATGTACGTACATACATATGTAACTGAAAGCCTCTGTTTTGCCCATGGCCTTGCCTTGTTGTGCCCACAGGCTTGCAGTACATGTTTTCCAAACTTTAGTATCTTTTTATAGCTAAGATTGCCCAAGTTTTTGGTATCGTAGTCAATATTCTTGTTTGTTTTCATTGGATCATTGTCATCACATTGTCAATTGAAATAGTATCATTGTTGTTCTTTCTTGTGTTTGTGTGTAATAGGCAGTGCACATGCATACGTACATATGTACACACTTGTGTGTGTATATGCACAGTACATAGAGTAGGTGCGTATGTACCTCGATACATGTTTGTGCATGGATGTGTGCTTTCTGTTGTGTTGTGTTAACACCTGATGAAATCAGAATAACTAGCAAAGCTGTTGGTGTATTGTACCTTGTGTGTTTGTCCAACAAGTACAGCTAGTAGAACTCGTTTAGTGAACACCTGGGTTAGTACTTCCTGTACATACTCCTGGATAGCAAGTGCTCCTCATTCTGTCCCTGTGTATATCTCATGTACATAAACCAACCCTGATAGTAAGTACCTGGTTTAGTACATACTCCTGGATAGCAAGTGCTCCTCATTCTGTCCCTGTGTATACCTCATGTACATAAACCAACCCTGATAGCAAGTACCTGGTTTAGTACATACTCCTGGATAGTGAGTACTCCTCATTCTGTCCCTGTGTATACCTCTGATAGTAAGTACCTGGGTTAGTACATACTCCTGGATAGTAAGTACTCCTCATTCTGTCCCTGTGTATACCTCATGTACATAAACCAACTCTGATAGCAAGTACCTGGTGTAGTACACACTCCTGGATATTGAGTACTCCTCATTCTGTCCCCTCCTATATGTACAGTACATAAATCTGTCCTGATAGTACCTCTGATAAGAAGTACTGTAGAACTTGATTAGTACGTGCCTCAAAGGAAAGACAGAATCAGTACTTCTTATCAGAGGAACTCACTCTCAGGACAGGTTTATGTACTGTATGTATAGGAGGGGCAGTATGAGGAGCTCTTACTACCCAGGAGTACGTACCAACCCAGGTACATATGTGTATGTTCGTAAATACTAAGTAAGTTTACTAACGCTAGCCTTCCTAATGGTGCTTCTAGTGAACTTCACAGTGATGGGAATGACACTCTTCACATGTGATCTTCTTATTCTGTTCATGTAGTTCTGAGGCCAATGAACTGGCTTTGCAGCTTGCTCATCGTACAACTGGAAACAAAGTAGTGATTGCTATTGATGGGTGTGTGTGTGTGTGTGTGTGTGTGTGTGTGTGTGTGTGTGTGTGTGTGTGTGTGTGTGTGTGTGCGTATGTATGTTGAGATGACAAGTTGTGTATACAAAAATTCACATTATATTCTGTACATGTGCTCACATGAATACACCCAAATGCATGCACACACACACAAACACACACACACACACACACATACGCACACACATACACACGCACGCACACACACACACACACACACACACACACACACACACACACACACACACACACACACAGTAGAAAGTAGAAAGCACCTCACTCTATGCTGTCCATGTCCTGTGTAGAGCCTATCACGGTCACCTCACCTCACTACTGGAAATTAGCAGCTACAAATGGAAGGGAGATACCAAGTGGTGTGGGGAGAACACCGTAGTGGTCAGTGTGTGTGTGTGTGTGTGTGTGTGTGTGTGTTGTGTGTGTGTGTGTGTGTGTGTGTGTGTGTGTGTGTGTGTGTGTGTGTGTGTTTATGCACGTCTGCCTGCATGCTTCCACATGTGTGTCTCGTGGCTAAATCTCTCCGTAGAGTAAGAAAGAGAACTGATTTTTAACCCTTTGTTATTTGACAATCCAATAGCTTCTGTTTTGACCCTCAAGTACATATATATGTACATACTTATATGCATGTATTCATATGTACTGTGTGTATGTACATATGTACATGTGTATATCTGTGAGTAAGGTTTGCAAATGGCTGATCAAAGGTTTGATCAGAAGTTGACAGATGTAAAGTTTCCACGCCACATTACACACTATCCCTCTACAGATGTCGGCCACAGCACAGTTGACCCCATTTCTGTTGCTGTGGGTCTCAGCTGGCACAGTTGACCACATTTTTGTTGCTGTGGGTCTCAGCTGGCACATTTGACCACATTTCTGTTGCTGTGGGTCTCAGCTGGCACAGTTGACCACATTTCTGTTGCTGTGGGTCTCAGCTGGCACATTTGACCACATTTCTGTTGCTGTGGGTCTCAGCTGGCACAGTTGACCACATTTCTGTTGCTGTGGGTCTCAGCTGGCACAGTTGAGCACATTTCTGTTGCTGTTGGTCTCAGCTGGCACAGTTGACCACATTTCTGTTGCTGTGGGTCTCAGCTGGCACAGTTGACCACATTTCTGTTGCTGTGGGTTTCAGCTGGCACAGTTGACCACATTTCTGTTGCTGTGGGTCTCAGCTGGCACAGTTGACCACATTTCTGTTGCTGTGGGTTTCAGCTGGCACAGTTGGCCCCGTTTCTGTTGCTGTGGGTCTCAGCTGGCACAGTTGACCACATTTCTGTTGCTGTGGGTTTCAGCTGGCACAGTTGACCCCGTTTCTGTTGCTGTGGGTCTCAGCTGGCACAGTTGACCACATTTCTGTTGCTGTGGGTTTCAGCTGGCACAGTTGACCCCGTTTCTGTTGCTGTGGGTCTCAGCTGGCACAGTTGACCACATTTCTGTTGCTGTGGGTTTCAGCTGGCACAGTTGACCCCGTTTCTGTTGCTGTGGGTCTCAGCTGTTACAGCTACCTACGTACATACTGCAGTGAACCCACTGTAATCTGACACCTCTATAATCCAACATTCTCTCTAATCTGACCATCTTATGAGGTGCAGTCACCATATAAAGTATGCTAGTAGTCATTTCATAATCCAACAACCTCCTAATCTGACATCCCCCTTGAGTGTCCGATTAGAGTGGCTTCCCTGTACAGGTATTGTGCGGTTTGTCCTGACCACGTGTGGGGGTGTGCTTGCACAGGGGGCTATTCAGGCTGATGCAACACCTACGTTAGTATTTTATAAGTGTGAATGCTGTAGTTTGATCAGACAGTATTAGATTTCAGCAGATCACGTTAATTATGACACACAGTACATAGTTCACACATATTTGAGGCACCCTACACACAGTACACACACACACACACACACACACACACACACACACACACACACACACATACAGTACACACACACACACACACACACACACACACACACACACACACAGTACACACAGTACACACACACACACACACACACACACACACACACACACACACACACACACACACACACACAAAGTGTGTAAGATAAAGGTACGCACTACAGCTGATCTAGAGCTGTGCACTTGTAGAGAGGTGATTGTACATGGTTAGGTGGGTGGATTGGTACATAGGTAGGTAGGTAGGTAGGTACGTAGGTAGGTAGGTAGGTAGGTAGGTGGGTAGGTGGGTAGGTAGGTGGGTGGGTGGGTAGGTAGGTGGGTGGGTGGGTAGGTAGGTAGGTAGGTGGGTGGGTAGGTAGGTAGGTACGTAGGTAGAGAAGTAGGTAGGTAGGTAGGTGGGTAGGTAGGTGGGTAGGTAGATAGGTAGGTAGGTGGGTAGGTGGGTGGGTAGGTAGGTAGGTACGTAGGTAGAGAAGTAGGTAGGTAGGTAGGTGGGTAGGTAGGTAGGTAGGTGGGTAGGTAGGTAGGTAGGTAGGTGGGTAGGTAGGTAGGTGGGTGGGTAGGTAGGTAGGTACGTAGGTAGAGAAGTAGGTAGGTAGGTAGGTGGGTAGGTAGGTGGGTAGGTAGGTAGGTAGGTAGGTAGGTAGGTAGGTAGGTAGGTGGGTAGGTAGGTAGGTACGTAGGTAGGTAGGTGGGTAGGTAGGTAGGTGGGTAGGTAGGCAGGTAGGTACGTAGGTAGGTAGGTGGGTGGGTAGGTAGGTATGTACGTAGGTAGGTGGGTAGGTAGGTAGGTAGGTGGGTAGGTAGGTAGGTAGGTAGGTAGGTGGGTAGGTAGGTAGGTACGTAGGTAGGTAGGTAGGTAGGTAGGTAGGTAGGTAGGTGGGTAGGTAGATAGGTAGGTAGAGAGGTGACTACTGTACGTATATACGCACACAACCCACCTGAAGAGGTACATATGTAGTTGTACTTCAGAACTACATACTTTTTCCTGTTCACTTCAAAGATTGTGCACTGACCTGAGGTACACAGTGCAAGGAAGTAGGGTCAATTGTGTGCCAACACTAGGAGGACAGTGTGCCCCTAGTGGACGTGTGTGTGTGTGTGTGTGTGTGTGTGTGTGTGTGTGTGTGTGTGTGTGTGTGTGTGTGCGTGTGTGCGTGTGTGCATGTACGTGTGCATGTGTATGTGTGCGTGGATGTGAGTGTGTGTGTGGTGTGTGTGTGTGTGTGTGTGTGTGTGTGTGTGTGTGTGTGTACTGTTTGCTTGTGCACTGACCTGGACTGCACAGTACAAAGACAATGGATTATTTCTGTAGGAACAATGGCAGAAGGTATACCTATAGTGGTTGGTTTGTGTGTTGACCCCAGTGAACCCCAGTGAACCCCAGTGAACCCCATTGAACCCTCTGTGGGCACTTGATAATCGCTCAACCAAGGAATCCTTTTGGGAAGGAAGACCTACGTACCTGGTTGGACATTTTGTCCACCACAAGATTTTCAAAAGATTCCTTCCCTTGGTTTGAATGCCGATTGGTGAACGATTGCCCTATGTTTGTGCACATTAGCACATGTCTGAGCAGTGCTGAATTTGCTAGGGCCTGTGTCCCATACTGCAACACTAGAGCCCTGTGTCCCATACTGCACACTAGAGCCCTGTGTCCCATACTGCAACACTAGAGCCCTGTGTCCCATACTGCACACTAGAGCCCTGTGTCCCATACTGCAACACTAGAGCCCTGTGTCCCATACTGCAACACTAGAGCCCTGTGTCCCATACTGCAACACTAGAGCCCTGTGTCCCATACTGCAATACAAGAGCCCTGTGTCCCATACTGCAACACTAGAGCCCTGTGTCCCATACTGCAACACTAGAGCCCTGTGTCCCATACTGCAACACTAGAGCCCTGTGTCCCATACTGCAACACTAGAGCCCTGTGTCCCATACTGCAACACTAGAGCCCTGTGTCCCATACTACAACACTAGAGCCCTATGTCCCATACTGCAACACTAGAGCCCTGTGTCCCATACTGCAATACAAGAGCCCTGTGTCCCATACTACAACACTAGAGCCCTGTGTCCCATACTGCAACACTAGAGTCCTGTGTCCCATACTTCAACACTGGAGCCTTGTTTGCAGCACTGTGTAGTGCTGTGTGTGTTGTATGTACGTAGTTCTATTAATGGAATACAGGTGAACCGCTTTCACAAAGCTCCAGAGACTGTGAAGAACTTGTGTATCAGTGTTTCCCCAAGTGTATCTGGAACAGGGTGCAGCACCTGTTGCTTTTCTAGCAGCGAGTTTTAAAAAGAGCTGAAATAATCATTGTGATGTTGAAAACTCTTTTGCCAGTAGTGTGATACTGTAGAATAACAATACTCTATACACCCCAACATCTTCTCCTTCACAAGGAGCATCAGTATACAGTAAAACAGATGACAATGAATTGGCTGGACCCCACCCTCCCCCTTGGCAATCTGCTGCAATTCCTTTCTGTGGGAAACACTGCATGTACAGTGGAAACTCATTGTAATGAATCACTGAGAACACTGGATATTCTTCACTATATCAGAAATTCACTACCACCAGTTACACTTTCACAGTAGAACATTTACTGGGTCACATGAATGAATTCACTATAGACAGAAATTCACTGCGAGAGTGTTTTTTATGACGGGTTCCCACTGTACACACACACATCCTTGGTGTACGTCGATGTGGGTACGAATGTACAGGACCATACTGTAAGTACGTGAATAGATGCCGCAGAGGCGCTAATTTTCACAGGGTGTGTATTCACGAATGAGGAATTTGGCTGTAATTTGCAGTTGTATTTTCGCGAATGGACCAGTCCCTGCTGTATACATCTCACACAAGTAGACCTTGTATCTAACTCAATTTTTGTGATTGAATTATCGGGAATGCTGACCCATTTGCGAACTTTAAGCCCCGCGGTAATTAGTGCTTATACTGTACATTGTTACACACAATACCCACAGTCCTGACAATCCACACAGCAGACGCAGTCCTAACAATGCACACAGCACCCACAGTCCTGACAACGCACACAGCACCCACAGTCCTAACAATGCACACAGCACCCACAGTCCTAACAATGCACACAGCACCCACAGTCCTAACAATGCACACAGCACCCACAGTCCTAACAATGCACACAGCACCCACAGTCCTAACAATGCACACAGCACCCACAGTCCTAACAATGCACACAGCACCCACAGTCCTAACAATGCACACAGCACCCACAGTCCTGACGATCCACACAGCACCCACAGTCCTGACAATGCACACAGCACCCACAGTCCTGACAATGCACACAGCACCCACAGTCCTAACAATGCACACAGCACCCACAGTCCTAACAATGCACACAGCACCCACAGTCCTAACAATGCACACAGCACCCACAGTCCTGACAATCCACACAGCACCCACAGTCCTGACAATGCACACAGCACCCACAGTCCTAACAATGCACACAGCACCCACAGTCCTGACAATGCACACAGCACCCACAGTCCTGACAATGCACACAGCACCCACAGTCCTGACAATGCACACAGCACCCACAGTCCTAACAATGCACACAGCACCCACAGTCCTGACAATGCACACAGCACCCACAGTCCTAACAATCCACACAGCAGACGCAGTGTGTACGTGTGTACGTGCATGTACTCACTGTTTACATATGCTGTGCGTATTTGATGTGCTCCCGTTGTCCCCTATCTCCAGGCCCCTTTCCCGGACGTTCTTAGAGGTCAGTACAGAGACCCTCACACAGCTGGGAAGTTGTATGCACTACAAGTCAAGGAACTGATCGACAAAGTACACAGTTCAGGAAGGAAGGTAAGTATGTGCATTGGTGTGTGTGTGTGTGTGTGTGTGTGAGTGTGTGTGTGTGTGAGTGTGTGTGTGTGTGTGTGTGTGTGTTTGCATGCATGTGTGTGTGTTTGCATGTGTGTTTGCATGTGTGTGTGTGTTTGCATGTGTGTGTGTGTGTGTTTGCGTGTGTGCGTGCATGTTTGTGTGTGTGTGTGTGCATGTTTGTGCGTGTGGGTGTGTCCGCGCGTGTGTGTACATACGTACATACATACATACATACGTATGTATTGACATGTGTGTTTATTACTTGCTCCATATGTACGTATGTATGTACCTTGCCACCATCTTTTTACATGCTGTTTAAATTCTGTTACATTTCGTGTGTACGTACGTAGGTAGGTACGTACGTATGTAGTTACGTATTTGATATTTTCTGTTACCAATTTGGAATGTTGCATGTGTGTGTGTTGTTGCGTTGCAATTTTCAATTCAGATTTCTTGCTTCATTTCGGAGTCGGCCATGAGCTGTGGTGGCCTCAGACCCTTCCCAAAGGGTTATTTGAAAGACGTTTATCAGTGAGAACCTCTTTGTACTGGTCTCATTCCCATTCCCATTTTAAAAATGGAACCCAGGCTGCTATTACTTTGGTTGTTCTGGTTTGAGATCAAACCTAGGTGTAGTTGTGTGTTTGTACATACGTACGTTCACGTATGGTCTTTGACGAGGATTTTATTTAGTTTTGTTTTAATCTGTCATGAGAGAAATGAGCGAGGACGTCTGACTGTGAAGTTGTATGTATAGGCAGACAGTATTGCACACACACAGGGTCAGTCATACAGTACACTACACACACACACATACACACGTACGTACGTACACATGCGCACACACACACACACACACACACACACACACACACACACACACACACACACACACACACACACACACACACACTGATGAACTAGTACTAAAGCATACATGTAGTGCAAATGCCTACATAATATTATACTTACACAAAATGAGTGAGTGAGAGATAGAGAGGATGTGTGAGAGAATATGTCACAAACTATGGCCGAAAATTTACGTATGTATACTTGAGTGTAGATGCATATGTAAACTAGAGTGCAGAGTGAGTGAGCGGAAGAGAGTATGCCACTAATCCATGCATACTTGAGTGCGGAGTATACATGGATGTAAGCTGTGTGTTTGACAGGTCTTGTCTGTTCTCTCTCCAGGTACGTCAGAGAAGCTGGAGGACTCTGCATTGCAGACGAAGTGCAGGTGGGATTCGGAAGAGCTGGGAAATGTTTTTGGATGTTTGAAGACCAAGGTACGTACTGTATGCTCTTACACACCTCTGTACTAGCCCAGGCTGTACACACCTCTGTACTAGCCCAGGCTGTACACACCTCTGTACTAGCCCGGGCTGTACACACCTCTGTACTAGCCCGGGCTGTACACACCTCTGTACTAGCCTGGGCTGTACACACCTCTGTACTAGCCCGGGCTGTACACACCTCTGTACTAGCCTGGGCTGTACACACCTCTGTACTAGCCCAGGCTGTACACACCTCTGTACTAGACCGGGCTGTACACACCTCTGTACCAGCCGGGGCTGTACACACCTCTGTACTAACCCGGGCTGTACACACCTCTGTACTAGCCCGGGCTGTACACACCTCTGTACTAGCCTGGGCTGTACACACCTCTGTACTAGCCTGGGCTGTACACACCTCTGTACTAGCCTGGGCTGTACACACCTCTGTACTAGCCTGGGCTGTACACACCTCTGTACTAGCCCAGGCTGTACACACCTCTGTACAGTAGTGGGCTAGTACCTCTGCCATACATACATACATACATACGTA
>CAUJGJ010000336.1:1588422-1603422 GCA_963170055.1 Halisarca cf. caerulea
CACATTACGTATGTACGTACGTACGTACAGAATATTACGTATGCAAGTGAAATAATCATGTGACCAACATGTGATACACATGCAAAATATGGCAAATGTGTGTTCCATATACACAATGACCACCTGAATCGAACCAACCTGTCCACCAAGACAGACAGCAGATACACCACACAGCAGATACACCCCACACAGCAGATATACCCCACACAGCAGATACACCCCACACAGCAGATACACCCCACACAGCAGATATACCCCACACAGCAGATACACCCCACACAGCAGATATACCCCACACAGCAGATACACCCCACACAGCAGATATACCCCACACAGCAGATACACCCCACACAGCAGATACACCCCACACAGCAGATATACCCCACACAGCAGATACACCCCACAGCAGATACACCCCACACAGCAGATATACCCCACACAGCAGATATACCCCACACAGCAGATACACCCCCCACACAGCAGATATACCCCACACAGCAGATACACCCCCCACACAGCAGATATACACCACACAGCAGATACACCCCACACAGCAGATATACCCCACACAGCAGATATACGTACATCACACAGCAGATCATAGTAGATATACACTATATAGTTGATATAGTAGATATACGCACACAACGCAGCAGATATGTACTTACAGTGGAGTCTGGATAAGTCGAATCAGTAGAAACAGCAAAATTAATTCCACTTATCAGAACTTCTACTTAACAGAGTTTGTTTGCATTAGTTTAATTGAGTAGGGACAAACAAACCATTCAACTTATCCAGAACTTCCAGTTAAGCAAGTTCTACTGAAGTGGACTGCAGTGTATATGACTCTTTACCTAATTCATTCTTGAGTTCATTGACACGTTCTTTGGGTGGTACAGGAAGTGGAGTGGGTGTGGTAGAGGGTGTGACTGGTTCAGGTGAAGTGGAGTCCTTGTAGCCAAGAAAGCTCTTGAACTGATGAAACAACTCAGGATATCGACTGTAGAAAGGATGGTAGGTGAAGTGCATGCGTGCGTGTGTGCGTGCGTGTATGTGTGTGTGTGTGTGTGTGTGTGTGTGTGTGTGTGTGTGTGTGTGTGCGCGCGCGCGCGTGCATGTGTGTGTGTGTGTGTGCATGTGTGCATATCTACCAAAGTTAAAGTACATACGTAATGCATGTACATATGCACATACTAACATACACAAGCTCAAAATACATGTACGTATGTACGTATGTACATACCCTAAGTATCCATTGGCCAGTCCAATTAACTCATTTCTTGTCACAATTTCCTCATTAAACAGGAGAAGACAACGAAGGAAGTTATCATAAGCATCAGGACTCTTCAAGGTCTTCCTTATCTGTGGAGAAATGGGTACGTATGTACGTACAGACGTATGTATTAGCACACAGATCACCAACTTCTTTGCTGTCAATAGAGTATTTAGGGGGAACAGGTTACAGATCACTAACTTCTTCACTACCAATAGCATATTAAGGGGGAGTGAGCAGGTGATCTTCAGTTCACTAGTTTAGGTGCACATTTGCTCAAAGCCCCATTTCTGGTACATAGTGACTGGTTGCTTAATTAATGATGTCATGGGAATTATAATTAAGCCGAGTGTAGAATTTTTTGGCCAGGGTAGTTGGTTCATTATGCCAACCCCCCAGTACCACTTAAACTTTTCAATGGAATGGTAGTAACTCTGCTACTGTATGTATATGAGGAGAAGTGTTTTAGACTCAATATGTGCACACTTTTTTCTTTGATCTGCCCACACAACATAAACATACGTACATACGTACGTAGTTCACTGATAACTAATGTCATTCTTTATAGGCACACTCTCAGGAAAAAATGCACAAAGAGAACTGCAGACATACGGTATACACTTAAAAAAAGTTTACGTGAAGTAAAGATATAACGCCGTGATCTCGCCGTGAAGGAAATGCGATCACGACTCCGAAAGTCCATGATCACGAAGTGAAAGAATCGATATCACGCCGTGATAGTGTCGTTAAAGAAAGAGGATTACGCTGACAGAAATCGTGATCACGCTAGAATTGACAAGTTCGCCGTGTATATAATCATAGATACTCAAAATATCTATGAAATAATAAAGCCAACTCGCACAATACACTTTCTAGCCAAACCTGGTGTGATTTTTGAGTTTGCTTTCGTCTTTCTCCCAGTTTGTCCTTGTGACTATGCCTTATTCCGACTACAAGAAGCAACGAATCATCTATTGGCACACGAAGGGCCTGAGAGCTCCTCTCATCTGTAGCAAGCTAGCCAGCGAAGGTCTACCTACCACGAGACAAGGCATCCACAAGTTTCTTCGTAAAGTTGAAGAAACGGGAATAATTGCGCGGAGGTCTGGTTCGGGGAGGCCGTCGAAGGTAGCCGGTGTGGTCGAGCAGATCATCGACGCTCAGATGAACAAGGACGACGAAACTACTGTAGCAGAGCTACAGAGACTGCTCCTACATTCACGTAGGATAACATACGTTCACGTAGGATAACATACGTGAACGTACGTATGACTAAAACGAGAATATACTGAAACAACATGGCTGCTCACAGTTGTCGTTCTTAGCTATTCTTCAAAACAGTTCTTGTCGTCATATTTCTGTTGCAAGTTCCACAAGACTTCAGATGCGGGGATAAACTTTTCGATAGCTTCACGGAGCTTCTTCTCACTTGGAAAATGATTACGTAGTAGGAGCGATTTCTCTGTTTAGCACTTACGAATTTCGGCACTGTCGGAATATCAATGCTTCGCAGAATCACCAAGATCACGGCTAAGAGAGGCTGCTCGAGATCACGGCGGGATTTATTCGGGATCACGGCGTGAAGTCGGTGTGAAATATTTGGGATCACGGTGTAGCTTAGTGGGGATCACGGCGTGAAGGGTCTGTGGTCGCAGCGTGAAGGAATTACTTCATGGAAACTTTTTAAAAGTGTATACCGTACGTACATACGTACATACACCAACCAATGAAACAAAACACAAGTGAGTAGGAGCCACCAAAGACACGTACAACAACACACACACACACACACACACACACACACACACACACACACACATACACACACACACACTCACTCACACACACACACACACACACACACACACACACACACACACACACACACACACACACACAGTTCCTCAATCACTGGAAAGAGGGGTCACAGAACAAGTAAACAGATGCTCACCTTGTCAAACATGACCTGGTCAGCATAGCTGTGCTTCCCTGCTTCTGCTAAAATGTCTTTAGTGGATGATTTTGGCTTCTGAGGCAGTACAAATACACAATGTACGAAGTACGTATATACGCATGTACACATACGTACACACACACACACACAAGTATGCATACAACCATCCACCAGCACACACACACACACACACATACACGCACACACATACACATACACACACCTTGGACGGAGGCTGAAGGGGGGTGGAGGCAGATGATGAGTGGCTGGGCTTCCTGACTTGTCCAGCCTTCACAGTCTTCCCATTGGAGGATCCGAACCCACTCTGCCTCCGAGACTGCCCACCACTGCTGTAGCCTGACTTGTGTTGCTGGGAGGGACAGGGAATACAGAATAATAATTATACGTACGTACATACACATACATGTACGCATGCACACAAGATGAGAATGTAATTAATACGTGCATATGTATGTTGCTGTTGGACCAGTTTAACACAAAATTTAGGAACCACACCCTTAAACATTCCATGCAAACAGTACATGTTTGGATTTGTTCTTGGACTTGGCTTGTATTTCGTGTTCAAAGATATTACATGCTTAGAAATTTCTCACTAACGAGGCTCCATTGTATGTACGTACATACGTATGTACATACATACCTACATATGTACGTACGTATGTATGCTATCTGTACGTATGTAAAATGTCAAACTGGGATGACACGTGAATGTGGATGTGTACATATGTAGGTACGTGTAACAAACCCATGTTAACCTGAAATCAAACTCTGTTAGTAAGTACCTGGGTTAGTGAGTACTCCTGGATAGTAAGTACCTGGGTTAGTAAGTACTCCTGGATAGTAAGTTTCTGGTTAGTGAGTACTCCTGGATAGTAAGTTTCTGGTTAGTGAGTACTCCTGGATAGTAAGTACCTGGGTTAGTGAGTACTCCTGGATAGTAAGTACCTGGGCTAGCAGGTACTCCTGGATAGTAAGTACCTGGGTTAGTAGGTACTCCTGGATAGTAAGTACCTGGGCTAGTAGGTACTCCTGGATAGTAAGTACCTGGGTTAGTAGGTACTCCTGGATAGTAAGTACCTGGGTTAGTAGGTACTCCTGGATAGTAAGTACCTGGGGTAGTAGGTACTCCTGGATAGTAAGTTTCTGGTTAGTGAGTACTCCTGGATAGTAAGTACCTGGGTTAGTAGGTACTCCTGGATAGTAAGTATCTGGGGTAGTAGGTACTCCTGGATAGTAAGTATCTGGGTTAGTAGGTACTCCTGGATAGTAAGTACCTGGGTTAGTAGGTACTCCTGGATAGTAAGTACCTGGGTTAGTAGGTACTCCTGGATAGTAAGTACCTGGGGTAGTAGGTACTCCTGGATAGTAAGTTTCTGGTTAGTGAGTACTCCTGGATAGTAAGTTTCTGGTTAGTGAGTACTCCTGGATAGTAAGTACCTGGGTTAGTAGGTACTCCTGGATAGTAAGTACCTGGGTTAGTAGGTACTCCTGGATAGTAAATACTCATTGCTCTCTCCATACCTCATGCAATACCATTGAAAGCACCTTGGATGGTAAGTACCTCTGATAGCGAGTATCTACGTACATATTTTGCCTTCCCTTAAGGGTACTTACTATCCACGTTCTACTGTACTCTACAGAAGACCTACATATGCTCTAGTAGAGCAGTTAGAAGGTGGGATATGTAGATTGATCATTACGTAGCCAGCTAGCAACGTAAGTACGTACATACGGTACTTTTCATAAAAAACTGGACGACGAACGGCGGTCAATCAACGGACGTACACCGTACAGTCGCGGACGTACGCCGTACGGACGATAGGCCAATAATAATTACGTCATTTTTGCGCATTGATATCGGTTCGCCGGAATCGGTTTCCCGAGCAAGAATGGCTTATTTTAGGAACGTAAAGTAGCGAATTTCGTTTTAAGACGGAAAGACAAAAGCCACAAGCCAATTGCAAAGCGTCAGCTAGAGAGAAAGAAACCGCGTAGGTACAAACAACACCCGTACGTACGCCGTACGTACAGCGGTCAATGCCCGGACGGTCACCGTACGTACACAGACTGACCGCCGTTCGTCGTCCAGTTTTTTGTGAAAAGTACCGTATGTACAGTGAATTTGCATTAAACTGCCACAATTTGTTTTGAAAAAAATGTGGGCAGATTAATGAGTTTTGCGGATTATCCAAATCAATGTGCAGCCTTTTCAATCAAATCCTGCACAAAATTGATGGCAGACAATAGGGTTTGGCAGATGAGGTGGTAGATTAATGAGAACTCACTGTAGCTAGAAAATAGCTTAGGAAGCACACACACACACACACACACACACACACACACACACACACACACACACACGTACTGAAGGGATGCCTGAAAAGTGAGCTGTACAGTCGGGAAGGAACTGGCCAAACTCTGCCAGGAGATCATCCTCATCCTTGAACAGGTCTGACACGCGAGCGTACACTTCATTCTCTGTCAGGAAGTTGGAGGCGGGTGTACCACCCTGAGCGAGGGAGGGTAAGAACATGATGTAAAGCTACTATGTGAATACGTAAGTTCATCACCGTACATACGTACATATGTACGCATAGTATCAGGATGTATGCACATACGTATGTACAGTATGTACATATATGCATACAGTCAAATCCTCTTAAGGTGAAACTTGAGGACTACCCTTGAATGTTCATCTTAAGAGAATTTTAACAGAACTTCATTTCATACTGATTTCTACTCTTGGACTTGTACCATTTTTGGTCTTAAGAGAAATTTCACATTAAGAGATTTTGTCTTAAGAGGGTTCTACGGTATCATGTACGTATGTATACACACTCACAACATTGATAATGATGCATGTACACAACTGCATACATTTGCACGTACACACCCACACCCACACGCACGCACACACTCACACACATGCACACCCACACACCCACACGCACACCCACACACTCACACACCTACACACACACCTCCTTGATAATCCTCTGTTCTTTCTGGTATGTGTGCAGAATCTCCAAGAAAGCCTTGTAGATGTCGGGCTGGTTCTGAAAGCGGCTCTGCAAAACATACATGTACGTATGTACGAAAAGACAGATCATCAACACATCTTAACACCACATACATACGTACATACATGTAGAGTGTATGTATATAAGTACGTACGTATGCAATGGTGAAGGTATCATAATACGTATGACATGCATTTGCAACATGTACTGTACGTACGTACGTACATATGTACATAGACACATACATACGTATGCACATGCATATACATATGTATGCAAATGCACATTGATCCCAATACATGCACAGCCATGCATGCACACATGAACACACGCATGCATGCACACAACCTCACCCTGATTTTGTTGACATAATTGACAGCCTGGTTGAACTCCACTGGCTGAGGTCCCTGTACATACGTACATTACGTAATTGACAGAAGTGGCCAAAGTAGCACAAAAATACAGGCAGAACAATTCAGATATGTACGTACCTTGTGTACCTACGTATGTATGTATATTATATGCCCTGCATTTACGTATACACACATACTGTATGTATGTACATACAGTACATGAATACGAACGTATGGATGAATATACAAAGCTTATCACCCACAGCCACACACAATATACGTACACACATTTAGACACACACACACACACACACACACACACACACACACACACACACACACACACACACACACACTCTCCCATCATCCTCACTATAGAAACAGCAGCAGCTGCAGCAGCCACAACTGATGAGGGGTGATTCCCGATCACTCTGGATGACGTCTGGTCCTCACTTGTACTGGATGGGGTCTGGTGGCTCTGAGTGGTGAACTGACTCACGGTGTGCACTATTGTGGCCCCTGACTCATTCTTGGTCACCTATGTAAGGTAGAAGAAGGTGAGAGATAAAGTAGGGTAACTTGAAATGGCGGGGTGATTCAGGATGGTGGGTGCAAAGCAGTGTCAACTACAAGTTCCACACATCATCTCTTGTCATTGTTTTCCCTCTGAACTGGTGGTTCTGCAGTATCAAGTATGACTAGACAGCTTAACCATAGCAGAAGTAAAGGATCTGTCCCGATTTACCCCCAGTGTGTCAACTACCCCACTTTACCCTATACGACACCTACGCAGTACACACAAAGGACGATTTGGGCTAACAAGCAAGTGAGCTTAAAAGTGCCACTTGCCTGCATGCAGTATTGTCCGATATGACTACATATGTACGTACATTAAACCGCACAGGTGCCAATTTTCGTAGGACACATTTTGTGAATCAAGAATTTGGCTGGACATAATTTACGATTCTATTTTTGTGAATGGACCAGTCCCTACTAAATTGTAGAGAAATAGACTATGCATCTAACTATGTACAGTCAAACTTGGTTAGAAAATCAGTTTGCAACATCAACCTCTTTACAACAACACACATGGCAGGAAGGGATTCAATGGTCTCTGTACTAAATGTCCTGGTTACAACAACAACTTGGTTATAACAGCACATTTTAGTGGCACCAAGGGTGTCGTTGTAAACAAGTTTGACTGTATTTGCAAAAGAAATTTTGCAAATACAGTCATATTTGTGAAATTCACAAAAATAAAGTCTCGTGAAAATAAGCGCCTATAAGGTATGTACATACATGTACGTACATATCAGAATTGAAGTTATACGTACGTATTAACAACTGAGACTACTTAGCCAATACAGGCTACTTTACAGGGTTTCCGGGACTCGTACACATACACACATGTACACAGAACACTGTATGTATATGTAGGATACGTAGTCAGATTTGCATACACAAATCCATTTGCATATATATGTACATACAGACATACATGTAGGGCTGTGCGGTATCACAAATTATCAGTTTCAGTATGTATCCCCTCATTCTATCACGTTATTACTATGATCATGGTATAGTGAGTGTTGAAACTGTAAACAGCATCCAAATGAACCCTTGCCACACAAGTTAAAATCATTCGTACGACAGTCGTGCATGCTGCATGGTATGCCCCTGTGCACCCATAATCATGGCTGCCAGAAGTAATGGTTTCAACAAATTGTGAATACATTGTTTAAGATAGAATTTCATGTCCTAAAAATACCACATTACAGTACATTTACTCCTTCAAATACTGGTCCAGTCTCAGAGAACACCATGGTATCACATGGTATCACGGTACAGGAAAAAGTTGGCTGGTATCAGACTTTTGCACAAATAATATTGAGGTAATACTAGTTATTCGGTATATTACACAGCACTACGTACATGTATGCATGACATGTGCAAACATAATAGGAGAGAAGGGGCAATTTCTAAACGAGGACAAGCAAACTCATCACCCTCTCTAGAGCAAGGGAGACACTCACCTCAATCTTGAATCCTGGTGGGAGGAAAGTGTTGAACCCAACAATGAGATCTGGGTGACCCTTGAACAAGTTGGACACTCTACCTATGACTCCTGGTGTGTCAATGCTAAGTGGAGGGACCACAAGGTACAGTGAACAGCCCAAGTGTTGAAATGATCCGCAAATATCCATGCAGGCACACACAAACACACACACACACACACACACACACATGCGTGTACATGTGTGTTCGTTTGTTCATGTGTGTATGTGAGTGTATGCCATTGTGTAAATGTACATACGTACATGCACGGATGTATGTGTGTGTGTGTGTGTGTGTGTGTGTGTGTGTGTGTGTGTGTGTGTGTATGTGTGTGTGTGTGTGTGTGTGTGTGTGTGTGTGTGTGTGTGTGTGTGTGTGTGTGTGTGTGTGTAAGCATACACACATGTTTTCATAAGGGTATGTGTGCCTTCAGATGCACACACACACACACACACACACACACACACACACACACACACACACACACAGAGTTAACAATTTAAAGAGACAACACGAAGGAATACTGATGAAGAAAGGACAGTAGGTCTGGTGAAATCTTGACATGTACAAAACATATCGAATGTTGCATAAACACACTGTGGAAACGAGATAGCACGGTCGACCAATGTGGATAACGTCACCGTATGAACCGTCCTTTAGAGGCATGGGCGGCTGTTCGCTTCTTTACCTTTGGCTTTTAAACTCTTTCATGATGTCCAGAAAGTCGTTATATACCTGCGGCTGGTTGCCAAATTGCATTTTCACCTTGTCTAGATACGACAAAGCGTCTTCAACCTACGACGATAGCAATACAAGTGATCCATATAAACACATACCCGTACGTTGGTACGATACGGAATTTATACAACTGTACACAAACATGCACGTATGTGTAACCTACTGCGAACGAGACTCTAAACGAGTTTCTAAACAGACTATTGTGCAAAAGATCATCATATGGACGCGTTATCAGCCACCGAAGATATCCGAACAGAAAGTGAGTTGGCGGACGCACCTTCAAGCGTTGAAACTGTTGTTGAGAAGCGTCGTTTGAGGACGACATCTCGTCCGTTTTCCACAACCCCTCAATATCTGCTCTTGTGCTCGGAATACGTCTATGATTCGAGAAATGAACTCAGTTCCACAAATATTGGGCAGGGTAGCAAAATCTACTTGTGTACACTCACGAAAAATCTTGGTCGAAACGAACTCGTGTAACTGCGCACGCGAAAATGCGAAATGGCGGGTTCTATTGCGCACAATGAATCTCATTATTTTAGGACCCCGACATAGGCTTTTGATATGGGTATTGCGAGCATTGACACAGATAACTCGCAAAACTTATGTAGCAACTATACATCAAGAATTAAACATATAACAAATCTATATAAACTTAGAATCTCATCCAAAATTCTACTCTAAAACGAGTCTAATCAATTGCGTAGAGTAAATAGTCAAACTCTGAGGACTGCAGCACCCCCTCCAGGCTGACTAATGAAGATGGCGTCATCAGCTTTGGATCTCAGCGAATCATTGGCATTGTAGTAGTCTGCTTTCACTTTTTGGATGAAGGCATCAGCAATATCGCTTGGAATGAGTGCAACAGCGCAGCCTCCCCACCCAGCACCTGTAAGACGAGCCCCGTATGCACCAGCAGCAATGCACGCTTCAACCAGACGATCTAGTTCAACATGACTGCACTGGTAGAGATCGCGTAAACTGACGTGACTCTCACTCATCAGACGTCCAAGCTCCTTTGCTGTGGCCTCAGGTGTCATTTCGTTGGAAGTAGCTATGCGCTGGAACTCCCAAACCCTGCCAGCCTCTGTGTAGCAGTGCTTTGCTCTCTTGAACAGCTCAAACTTCGTCTTGTCTGGAGTTGCATGAAGAAAGTCTTTTACAAGTGTTTCTGCATTCATTTCAAGAATGGAGCAAATTTCCTCTATTGAGTAGGAATGCTCGTGTAGAACCTCATCCACGAGGCTGGGCATGTTGGGCAGACCAACACCTAACTTCTCCTCCACCTGACCAAGTGTGTACAGGGATCTCCAATCTGCGATGCCTTTCAGCTTGGCAATCACTTTAGTGGCCAGTCGACACTCAGCAACTCTTTCATTGAAGCTTGTTCCTGCAGCCTTGTTTGCTTTTACAAGTGAGTTGGCTACCACAATTGACACCCCCTGGGGAAGTGGAACATTGCTTGAATCAGACACTTTGAATTTGGGGATTTTCCCAACAGTGTCAGGGCGCTGTTTGAAAGTAACCAGTTTAGCAGTGCCGGGTTCAGCCAGGAATGATATTGCTTGGTCCATGCCACCCCCTTCGGTGCCAATGAGGTTCTCACAACTGGCACACATTGTCGCAAAGTCAACCTTTGACATTGAAACAGCATTAGCTACCGCTGTCATTAGGGCAGAACAACAGACCAGTGCAGATGAACTGGATAGACCTGCACTGGGAGGAACATTGCCAGAAAACAACGCTGTAATGTTGCTAACTTTCTCCAAATCATTGTTGTCAATGAGACCTTTAATACCACACATAATATACTCAAACCAGTGATGACCTTTAATGGATACAGCATTTGGATGCAATGAGTAGGTGGCAGGGTTAGGCTGATACATTGGATCTTGGTTTGCAAGGGATATTTTGATGTCACTACCGCTAGACGCAAACGAAAACGCACATGCAATGTCTTGAGCAATAGCCATGGGCAGCACAGCATATCCAGAATAGTCAACATGCTCTCCAATCATGTTCACTCTGCCAGGGGCTCGAACCACATATTGTGGCTTATCACCATAAAGATTTTTAAATTCTGCAACTAAACTGGAATATCTGCCTAAGTTGGAATCATTTCCACAGCTGAAATCTGCAATATTCTCGAAAACCGGTGGTGGTTGGTCCGCCATTTTCCAAGATACTAGCTTGTCCCGTACACAGAGGTCCGACTATTACGTCACAAATTACAACTGGGTCCGCGCAGACCATATAAAAGGCTTCCACTCACCTTTTGAGAATCATCAATTCTTGTATTACCCATCTACTGGTATTCAGTGATTTCGAGAAACTATGACTGGTCGAGGAAAAGGCGGTAAAGGTCTTGGAAAAGGAGGCGCTAAGCGTCACAGGAAGATCCTTCGCGATAACATCCAGGGAATTACAAAGCCAGCCATCAGGCGTCTTGCTCGTCGAGGCGGTGTCAAGCGTATTAGCGGTCTTATCTATGAGGAGACGAGAGGAGTCCTGAAGGTCTTTCTTGAGAATGTTATCAGGGACGCTGTCACCTACACCGAGCACGCCAAGAGGAAGACTGTCACAGCTATGGATGTTGTGTATGCTCTGAAACGTCAAGGTCGTACCCTCTACGGTTTTGGTGGTTAAACAGTGAACTTGTACAAAACGGCTTTTCTCAAAGCCACTATCTGCGAAAGACGTCCGCAACGTTTGGCAATATTGTGTGCTACTTTTTGTGATGTGTTGTTATGGTTTGTGTGGACATTTTTTGGTGGTATGACATGGTAAAGTTTGCTTTCTGTACATATGAATCCAATTCATTGTTGTTGATTTTACTTTGACTCTGGTTATGGTGAAGGTGTAGTACGTAAGTCTGGTGCACATGTGGAAACTATAAATACATGTCACTAGAAATGCACTTGTCCTAGTACATACATACATGGATACTGTATACTATGCAACGTATGCTATAGTTTGCTATGAGAAGTTCAGTGTACAGTCAAACCTCGTTAACACAAAACTCAGGGGACTGTGTTAGGAGTATTTCATGTAAACAGTACTACATGTTATGCTAAACCTGCACTTGGGTTTGGCTAGCATTTCATGTTAAAAGGATATTTCATGTTTCATGCAGTTTCATGTTAACGAGGTTCGACTGTACTTCACTACTTCACTAGTGTAACATCTGTTAAGAAATAAGGAGTAAATGGTGGATAGAAGCATGATCATTTTGAGTCAATATCAACTTTGCTCACAGGAAAAGTACAAGTGCCACAGAACAAAAAATATAACTATAAGTAGACATTTGCAGTGCAAATGACTTGGTAACATTATAGACTCTTGATATGCATGGTGTGCGCACGTGTGTGTGTGTGGCAACAATGTATTAAATAGCCATTTCATCCGGTGAATCATTTCAGTTCCAAATGAACATTACCGGTAGGTAGTGCTCAGGCAGATGTCTGACCCAAACCTTTTTGGGGCTGGACAAATGGCTGGAAAAATCTCAATAGTCTGACTATTGACCATTGTTTCTATCTATTCATGGCTTTATATCGAATTCGATCCAAATTTAATCCGGATTAGAAGGTCCATGTGAAAGGGGTAATAGTGCATGAGATTCTGATACATGTATTCTGTACAAGTAATGCATGTACCTGATGTTATATATTGATATCATGTAGTTATATGATGCATGTATGATTTAGAGCCCAAAAACAAAATGGCATTGAAAAGTTCCGAATAGAAACAAATAGGTTAGATGTGACTCAGCTGTAGACAGTTTAGTTCAATCAGGAAATCCAGGGATGAATTGCAATTGTGTGGATCTTGAGCCTCCGATACAGAAGATGGTTGGCCTGAGCCATGTGTGTGTGTGTGTGTGTGTGTGTGTGTGTGTGTGTGTGTGTGTGTGTGTGTGTTTGTGTGTGTGTGTGTGTGTGTGTGTGTGTGTTTGTGTGTGTTTGTGTCTGTATATATGTGTGTGTGTACACGTGTGGCTCTCTCTCTCTGTGTGTGTGTGTGTGTGTGTGTGTGTGTGTTTGTGTGTGTTTGTGTCTGTATATATGTGTGTGTGTACACGTGTGGCTCTGTGTGTGTGTGTGTGTTTGTGTGTGTGTGTGTGTGTGTGTGTGTGTGTGTGTGTGTGTGTGTGTGTGTGTGTGTGTGTGTGTGTGTGTGTGTGTGTGTGTGTGTGTGTGTGTTTCATCTGGTGAAGTATTACAGCGTCCTTTGATTGATAAAGCATGCATGGTCATGCTCTCAGCCTAGCCACTCTGACTTTGTCGATTGTTCCATGTAAGCTGTTGCCAGGAAGGAAAGTAATACAGGTAATGTAGACATGTGGGTGGTTTTCCGGAAATATTCGGCTCCAGCACGACCCGTTCCGGATTCCCGTATAACAATCAACTTGCTTGCTGTGCATCATGTGACCGTAGTTTGCAAAATGGCGATGCAAAACCAATGTCTTACAGCGGAACTGTGGCAGTCCTTCTTCGACCAAGATGGTCGTTTAGTAGACGAATTTAGATTCAGGAAGACTGTATTCAATTGTAAGCCCTTCTTCCTTCTTTCTGTTAGCTCGTTATTCTACAGTTGGTCTAGTTTGTGTTCCGTTTCTTCTCAGGCGATATTGATCCGTCCATTCGACAGGACGTTTGGAAGTTTCTGTTCGGATTCTACCCCGCGCATTCCACGGAGCGGTGAGTATGACAGCTGCAGGCAGATACAGTGTGCTGTGGTTCATGCTTGTACATTAGTTTAGGCCATAGATAAACGAGAAAAGTATCTATGTTTAGGCCAAACCTGTCCTAATTTGGTAATTAGTTCAATGATTAGTGAACATTTTATGTGGAACATAGTCTGTGTAGGGAGAGTCAGTAGTGGGGAGCATGTTTGTCCTTACCAGAGAGCACATGGCCATTTGTTGACTCCTACATTGGAAGTTGTGTGTACATGAGAGCATAGGGTCTATGGCCAGTGTAAGAGTATAAGAGTATCTAGTCATAGCAGTCTCGCGTAGCCAGACCCTCAACTTTGCTCCTTGAGGTTTGGGTCTGGCTACGTGAGACTATAGCCATACATGTACTGCAGTGTTAGAACTAAGGAGCACTTGGTGGACGGACAAATGCCCCAGCAGTATCATTTTGGGTCAAACAATTTCAGCTTTGCTTGGACATATTTTTGTAGAACTACAGCACACACGTGTCACAATACAAGTGCAACATGTGGTGTACCATGAAAATAGAAGTACGTACATAGACACTCTCAGCACAAATAACTTGTCAACATCTTCATGTGTGTATGACATGAGCATTAAGATAGTCCTTGGCCAAATATCTGATCCAAACCTTTTTGGGTTGGACAAAATGGTTGGATAATGCCTGATAGTGTACTTTGTACCACACAATAGCACATTAGTACATAGTTCAAAGAAGTTATATAAGAGGGTGCATTGTTGTGTAGGAGAGTGTAACTTGTTAAGTAATGTTCTGCAACATTGGTCTGACGTGTGTGTGGTGAGGGGATGCGTGATGGTGGCAGGCTTATCTTCGTTGTGGCTTAATTGTACACAGACACATGTTGATC
>CAUJGJ010000336.1:1618422-1623422 GCA_963170055.1 Halisarca cf. caerulea
TTGCACACATCACTATTCTATAATACTTATATTAAAAGTTATGAATTTCAAAGAAAACAAGTTGCAAATTCTATAGCTGCAATGAGCACATTAATTCTACTGGCCATAATTATATGAATAGTCCAAATCAATCATTGTTAATTGTTGATTACATGATCATATCGAGTCTGTAATAGAAGGGTACATATCTTCAGGGATTACAAATGCACTAATGCATTGGCGAGTGTGTCCACATGCATGTATGTGCATATGTGTGCATGTGTGTCTTCCCTGACCTCTTTTGTATACTATATAGGCTAGCATACATGTTATATACTTAATGACCAAATAGAGCATGCAAGCAAATTTTGTAGCAAAAGCAATAATCACACCATATAGTCCATACACGCAAAGCAAACTGTGTTCACTACATTTTAGGAAACTATAGTTCCAAAATGGCTTGGCAAGCTAGGTGCAAACAAGATCAACATAAGGAATTGTATCAGTTTTCTTTATCACACATGATCTCTTGTGATCCACATCTTCAATGAATACAGCAACATGTTGGCTGTGGTAGACAACTCCTTCGAGAGTCTGCAGTGAAAGAAAGAAATGTTCTTTCAGTTCAGGAAGATCATCCTTCAGTAGCCGAAGTGTCACAGTGTGTTCTTCATAAAGAGTGTCCATTCTGCTGAATACTATTTCTGGTGTTAACAGCTGATAATCAGCTCCTGCAGAAAGCATGTAACAATGGATATAAAATTTATTAAGTTTAGTTATAACACAGTCTATAGTATTAATTGCATGTGTGTGTGTGTCTGTACATGTGTGCATAAGTGTGGAGTATGCCTGTACGTATGCTTGTAAATACATGTGTGTGTGAGTTTTGGTGTGTATATAATATTATGTACACTTGTTTGTACATGCATGTGCACATATGCTTGTACATGCATGTGTGTGACACTGTATGACTGTGTGTTTTGGTGCTTGAAATGTGTGCGTGTGTATGTGTGTGCATACATTTACAGTTAATACATTGTATAAACTTATGCATGCATGGCATGTTTGCATGTATGTAGGCATAATACAGTGTACAGCATTTTTGTGCATGTATTATATCATATAGTCATGTATGGCATTGTATTATTTATACATAAACTCCAATCACATGTCTTGTGTACTGATTTTTTGTAACTAAACTCAGCTATATGTATTAGTAGACAGATTAGATTTCTTTTACCTTTAGCAAGAAATTACCTTCTTTAGCACTCGAGAATGATGATTGACTGAAAACATTCAAGTGCATTTCTCGGTGCATGTTCCCTGATCTGGATACATTCAAGCTAACCAAATGTCCTTCAGAGTTCGTTACTCTTCTCTTCAGAAACCCCACAACAATTGCTGTGTATATACATAATATGTACTTACACTTAGTATTAAATGCATTTACAAATGAACAATTACATAATATTATTATATGTGCACATAATAATATCATATACAGTGTCACATGCACATGCACACACATCCACACACACTCGTACGTGCATGCATGCACACACACACACACACACACACACACACACACACACACACACACGTGCGCACACACACACATGCACGTGTGCGCGTGCACACACACACACACACGTGTGCACGTGCACACACACACACACACACACACACACACACACACACACACACATGCGTATACACACACACACACACACACATGTGCGCACACACACACACGCACATGTGTGCGTGCACACACACACACACGCATGTGTGCGCGTGCACACACACACACACACACATGCATATACACACACACACACACACTCATACACACACACATACACATACACACACACACACACACACACACAGGTAGACACACACACACACACACACACACACACACACACACACACACACACACACACACACACACACACAGACAGACACATACACACACACACACACACACACACACACACACACGCACACACACACACACGCACACACACAGACACACACACACATACACACACGTGCACATGTACACACACACACACACACATACATGCATGTGCATGCGCGCACACACACACACACACGTGTATTCACACACACACACTCATCCACACACACAAACTCATCCACACACACACATACACACACACACACACACATACACACATGTGTTCACACACACACACACACACACACACACACATACATGCATGTGCACGCGCGCGAGCACAGACACACACACATGCACACACACACATACGTGTATTCATGCATATACACTCATCCATACACACACACACATACACACTCACACACACACATACACACACACACATCACGTACACACACAGACACAGACACACACACACACACACACACACACACACACACACACACACACACAATCATACTGCTATTAGGTGGATCATCGGTGATGGTGACCACGGCTGACTCAGGATCACCAGGAGTTATCTTCCTGTTCTCTTCTTCCTTGTCAAGTGGGAAGCAGAACTCAAACATTTCTGGACCTTCTAACAAGTCATCATTCACAATATCAATGATAGCCATGGTAGACACCAACATCCCAGGTTGAAAGGTGACAGGAATTGGAGCACGACTGAAGTCATCATCAACTAAAGTTGAGTGGGAAGGAAACTGAAGTGAGTGGGGGAGAAAGTGAGGTGGGAGAGAAAGTGAGGTGGAAAGTGGGAGAAAGGTGCATTCCTAGGTGGAAAGGTGTGCATGAGTTCCTACATATAAAGTGGCACATGTGGTTAATTAAATATATAATTGTATTTAATTGCACATGTACACATTGTGTGGTATCTCTACATCCGTTATGCACTCACTAGTAGCATTGTTGGCCCCGTCTGGTATCTTAGTGTCTGGAATGGGTCCATTGAGCTGTGAACACGGCAGCACTTCCACGGTAAAGGGATACTGAATGTGTCCACTGATGTTGAGGTGGACTGAAAGGTCAGTGCCTTCTTCTACAGAGTACTCTCCTTGCTGGAAGTAAATGGTGATGCCTGGAGAGAGGGTGAGGAGAAATAGCTGTTGTCTTGTTACATTCTAAACTTGATGTTATGTCAGTTCTTCACACTCTACTGGTGACATTGGGAGCAGCCATCTTGACCAAGCAGCCCACACAGAGGAGCATATCGATATGACATGTAAAACTGATATAGTGTTAATAACAGCACACAATGACTACATCATATCATATGAGTACTGCACACAAAAGTACCATCATCATCTTCAATGGTCATGTTCCGGGTTCCATTCTCAATCTTGTAGCACATGGAAGTCGAACTGACTCTAGACAGTGTCACTATAAACCACTCATCTCCTTCATTCAAGTCATCCTCTAATATCTCAACCTCCCTTTCTTGAACTTCACTGGGTTCAAAACGAATGTTCAAATCCATGCCATCAAAATCAGCTCCACCTCAAATATAGAGAAGAATAGGGAAGAATTATTCAGGAAAGAGTAACTGTGTGGCACAGGTGTGTACAGTGAGGGGTAACCAGGTGGTGGGTGTGTATGGTGAGGGGTAACCAGGTGGTAGGTGTGTACAGTGAGGGGTAACCAGGTGCTTGGTGTGTACAGTGAGGGGTAACCAGATGGTGGGTGTGTACAGTGAGCAGTAACCAGGTGGTGGGTGTGTACAGTGAGCGGTAACCAGGTGGTGGGTGTGTACAGTGAGCGGTAACCAGGTGGTGGGTGTGTACAATGAGGGGTAACCAGGTGGTGGGTGCGTAAAGTGAAGGGTAACCAGATGGTGGGTGTGTACAATGAGAGGTAACCAGGTGGTGGGTGTGTACAGTGAGCGGTAACCAGGTGGTGGGTGTGTACAATGAGGGGTAACCATGTGATAGCTTTGTAGAGTGAGGGGTAACCAGGTGGTGGGCGATGGTAACCAGATGGTGGATTTAGGGTAACCGGATGGTGGGTGTGGTTAATTGCTGAGAATAGGTATACAGTGAAATACCAGTTGCTGTCCCATCTGTCATTGTTATGACAACCTCAAAGGGTTCAGAAAAGTTTTCATCAACTGTGACTGTCAGTGGTAGGTTGGTTCCTTCAGTGGTACCGACTTTATCTGTTGTTATGGTAACAGTCACACAGTCATCATCATTGATGTTGACTGTGGTTCGTACGTTCCCTCCCACTGTGATGTTCCTGGTGGTGAACTCAGACGGAACCTCCAACTCCACTCTGAACCTCTCCATGGGCTCAGCAACACTGTCATTGATCAGAGGAAAGGAGACAGAGACACTTTGCTCAAATGCAGCAAAGTCCACTCGGATGGGATCGGCAGCAGTGAAGTCATTGCCATCTGAAAATGCGTACAAGGAGCAAAACTGGTACATTGTGTGTGTGTGCTTGCGTGCATGCGTGTGTGTATGCGTGTGTGTGTGTGTGTGTGTGTGTGTGTGTGTGTGTGTGTGTGTGTGTGTGTGTGTTATTATTATTATCATTGCTTTATTCAATCTAAGACTTGTACTCAATTGCAATAATGAATTTGAAGTTCAAAAAGTGTGTAGTATGTGTATGTGTGTGTGTGTGTGTGTGTGTGTGTGTGTGTGTGTGTGTGTGTGTATGTGTGTGTGTGTGTGTGTTGTACTGAGATGTGTAAATACATACTTTCAGCTGTCCTGTCCACAGGGTTGAGGTAGACATGGAATGGAAAGGCTGCTACGATATCTGTTATCATAGTCAGCATCACTTCACTGTCAGTTCCTTCAGTGACTGCCAGATCTGGTGTGATGAAACTGACTCTGAGGACTGTGGAGGAAGGAACTAACCCTGGGCCTGTACAATGTGTTAGCATTGTAAGGTACATTCAGTGGGAAACCCCCCACACATACACACTTACACGCACACACACACAACATAGTCAATGGGCTGTCCCTATGAGACGAATTAGGGTTACAGTTATATACATAAGCTTAATATTTAACCTGGGGAGGCCTTCCTAGGC
>CAUJGJ010000336.1:1628422-1643422 GCA_963170055.1 Halisarca cf. caerulea
CAGGGTTGTCCTCAGTCTCATCAGTAACTGCTACAAATGTCAGTCCAAAGTATTCTGTACCCTCAGTAATGTTGTCAGAGAAGAGAGGAATGGTCAGAGAAGTGGATACCAGAATAAGAGCTGGGTCAAAACTGACCACACCACTTCCCACCAAAGTTTGTGGATCTCTGTAGTCAACATCTGTGGAATAACATGATAACAGCTAGTGAGCTGGTATGTAATACAAGCAATAACAATGACATTTTGTTGTAATTTTATAAGTAAATAATTTGAACATGGTATCTCAAATTACATATGATAACGATTTTTTACATCTAAAGTCAATGGATATATTGCCAAAAATGTACAATGTCATAAAAATTAATTAATAATTATTATAGTTTACTTATAATTAATGAATGAGTGCGTTGCATTAATGTTGAACAATAGTTTGATCCACGGTCTATCTTGCATGCTACAAAACTCTTTGGGTGGCTATAATCTCTACAGACCCTCATAGCAATACACAACATTCTCCAAACATAATTTGAGACAACAATCCAACTGTTACAATGTTATATAATTGGGATTTATGTTGACAATGCATCATTCATAGGCCCTGTGTAGGGCTATTGTGCCAGTATATTTGCTTATAAAACACATTGATTTATCAAGTCTACCACCAAACGGAGGTAAACAACCCTTTCAATGTGAGAAATGCATGGGTTCAAGAAATTTCTCTTTTCTAGGCTAAGCCCTTTTCTAGTTCAGCATGAAGATAGATCTAGACCAATATAATTTGGTCATGCAGTTGCCATTCTTACAGTGCATGGATTAAACAAACTCTTTCCCACCCTAAAATCAGTATAACACACATTGTGTACTTATTTAAAATAACTATAGTGGAAGTTGTGTGGTAAATTCTCCATTAATTTACTCCCAAAATGCACAAATAGCCCTCAGCAATTTTACATCTAATTCTAAACCAAAAAGAAATTATTATGCCATTGTTCCTTTAAAAACATTTGCAATAACCAGCGCATGCAATGCTAACTCACTGATATCAGCTTCCACTTCTTTCTCTGTAGCATCTGCATCCAGAGTGAAGACAAAGATTTGTACTTTGAATGGTTCAGCAAAGTCAGTGGCCAAGAGTCTTATATTGGTAACAGAAGTTCCTTCTACTCCCATGTATGAGTCCTGTTCAAATCTCACTTCAAGATCTATGTTTGTACAAAACAGTACAAACAACATAATAACTAAACATCCTCTCGTATATATGCATGGATTATAAGTTATTAAACAGATAGTAATCATTGCAATAAATCAAGTATACCTACTACTGCAAACCATCAAATAACATTCCACAAGCTTTAAATATCAAATATTATCACTTGTAAAATAATTTGAAAAAAAACTGAGTCACTGCAAAATTAAGGCACTGCTGAGATTATGAGAATTCAAAGGGTTTTCGAAAACCTAGGCTAAGGAATACACCTCAACCTAAATATGGAAGTATCTTGAGTTTGTTGCTCAACCCCACTTTTGTTCACACATGTAAGATACAACACTGCATGTGCATACATGCATGTGTGTGCGCATGTGTGTACATATATATGTGTAGTGTGTGTGTGTGTGTGTGTGTGTGTGTGTGTGTGTGTGTGTGTGTGTGTGTGTGTGTGTGTGTGTGTGTGTGTGTGTAAGTGCGTGTGTGTGTGTGTGCGTGTGTGTGTGTGTGTGTGTGTATGCGTGTGTTTGTATGTTGTACAATGTCATGTGTATATGCACTAAATTTAGCATCCACGTAAGATGTGTGTGTGTGTGTGGCGTGTGTGTGTGTGTGTGTGCGTGTGTGTGTGTGTGTGTATGTGTGTATGTGTGTGTTTACATCCGTGTTGTATGTGCATGCATAAGAGAGTGAACTCCATGCAGGGGATGAATGTATTAGTGGCTGATGAGACCTTTTGCATGTTGGGAGATTCAGTGATAATGATGATGATTTGCATGCAAGTGCGTACACATTAGTGTAGATCTAGCTGCATGTACATACTGTCATCATCAAGTATGGTAAAATAGACAGTGTTGGGATCTTCCGCAATAATTCCATCCCGTCCATGTGGTCTGAGGATGACACAAAAGAATGATTCAGTATGTTCTTGAATTTTATCATCCAGTATGGATATAGACTCTTCAGTTGACATCGCCTCTTGCGTTCCAGTTGTATCGAAGGTAACTGTGTGAACCTCGGATATGAAGTCAGCTCCATCTGAATGTAAAACGTGAAAACAGCAGATTGCAATAATGAAAATATTATGGGCCATGGGGGGATTGGTAGAGATTCCATCATGAAGTATCATGAACCATGATAGTTTGGGATGGCTCAAAAGAAGCATAGCCGCCCATACATTTGGACTGACCGCATAATATATGCACTAAATCTTGTTTCTATATTATATATCTGTGTTTGTGTTTGCCAAAGGTTGGACCGGGTGAATTATGTGATGAACCAATTTAACCCAACAAAATATTGTCTAGCTCTATGCCCAGCCTGCCTCATATAAGCTATTATTTATAGCAATATATATATATATTATATACATGCTAAATTACAACAATGAAAGAATATTGCAGTATCACCAATTGCTATAAAGTAGGCCTTGCTAGTTTTGCTTGTATGTATTTTCCCTGATTGATAAGGACCCTGGATTGGTTCAATATGTTTAAAAAAGAATCTACATTTATTTTTATATAAACGTTTTGAGCAATAGCATTATTGTAAATCAGTAACCAGTGTAGTTACCAATGTGATATATAGTTATTATAATAAATAAATATTATTATATAACAATATTATACCATAAACCTGATTAATAATTTAGTGTGTATCGTAAAAAATATGAGATATATATTATTCATACTACTCAACTCCCCTTGAGAAATTCTCATTAACAAATGTAACTTTTATGTATGGCTCAATTTAAATCTGTCAACAACATGAAGTGGTGTATAGTACCCACTTTCTGCTTCCACAGGAGCTAACTCCACACAAGTAAAGGAAACTTGAAAAGGTCTTCTGTATAATCCTCTGCTTTGTAGTTGTACTGGAATAGATCCGATAGACTCAACCACTTCCTGAGAAGGTCGTTCAAAGGATACTTCCACAACTACATCATAGAGAGATTGACATCATTCTTTGGGAACACATGTACATGGTGCATTTACAAATCACTTACAATCATCATCTGTGATAGATACACTGAGCCTGTCCGGTCTGCCTCGTCTCAAACGTAACCCTGGGACATCAGGGAGTTCAAATCGAACAGAGAAACTCCTCTGTCCATCAAATGCATTGTTGCCAATAGCTACCACATTGAACACAGATGATGACAGTGACCCAGGTGTGAAGGTCACAGAAGGAATTACAGTAGGGAAGCCAGGATAGAGGTAGTCGCGTACTAGTCCTGTAGAATGTCATGTACATAGTGAAAAAAAATCTTCACTTGCAGCAAGATTCTATCCATGTAGTTTAAAGGGGGGGAGGACGTGATAGGTAAGTTACCACACCAAACAGTCCAGCGTTCACCCCGACAATGCATTCTCCCAAGTGAGTGGTTTTATAATTGCACTAAATCAGACTATTCTCTGTGTACAGGATAGGAGTACATATTAATTAAGCAGGTGTTTTAGAGAACTTTGTGTTGGGAGGTAATATCTCTTCTCTCTTAGAATACATGCAGACGCCCCTCCCCATGCAGTCGTAAAAAGCACATACATTATACCGTATTCTCTCTAAACATTCGGCACCCTTCATGCAGAGAAATTTTCATCATCTAACTAGAATAGAATACTTTGGAGCAAAATGGTGGACGTTGACAAAAATATAGAATAATCGGATGAACGTATAGAATAGCAGGCAATTCGGCAGCATTAGAGTAAGAATATAGAATAAAAAAATTCTCCTGCCGAAAAATAGAATGCCGAATTTTTAGACAGAATATGGTAAACAAACATGCAGAATTTCTCTATAATGTTGCAATGTCATAGCTATCGTAAGTATAGGTCTATACAGGACTGTAGGCTGGGGAGGTGCACTGGGTGCGTTTGCACCCCCTTTTTGGTTAAAAAGGCTGTTTATAAATGGATAGTTACTGATTGAAGAACTAGCAGAGAACATTGGGAAAAATGCGTTGTTATTCCGATTATTCACCTTATAATAGTTATCCTCGACAACTACCTAAGGCTATTTTAGCTAGAATACTCAGCTAAGTTAAAACCTTTGCTGACTTTGGTTACCTTTTTGGGCTGCTTTAGCAAGAATCGAGTCGTCGACGGGTTTCTTTGTCTATTGCACAACTCTACTATGGCGAATAATGCATATGGACACCTATAGACATGCCGGTAGCCTGGTATCCAGAAAGGGGGGTGCTTTTCACATCACAATGTTACATCGTAATATCATTCAGTATATAATAGCAGCATACATCTGAGTATCTAAAGTATACAAAAGCACAGTAACTAACTAAAATAACTCAAGTACATAGTGGGGACAGTATTATCCTTAATGGAGGGCTCAGGGTCTACAGAAGCAAAATCTGATGCATTTCTCTGCTCTAATGACCTGGAGTTGCACAGTGATTCATTGAGTATACCAATTGAAGCGTCGCGTTTTCCGTCGCTCTTTTTATGTGCATTATTCGCCACATCAGAGTTGCACAATAGACAAAGAAAACCATCGATGACTCGATTCTCGCTAAAGCAGCCCAAAAAGGTAACCAAAGTCAGCAAAGGTCTTAACTTAGCAGCCAAGATTATCCAACCCATAGAAGCCGGCTTTAGTCAAAAGTGGGAGATCTAAAGGATGGCAAAGTGCTATGGCATCTACCTACTAGTAGAAAGGTTCCTAGAATCAGTGTCTAACTTTTCAACGCAGAAGATTTTGAACTTCTACTTTGTTCCTGAGATGTACAGTTTTTTGTAGTGTTTAAGGTCCCGGAGAATAAAATTACAAACATGTGCACATTCAATTAAAAAAAAATTAAGTGTTGTTAACTTAGTGTCCAAACTTTCAAAGCTAAAGAGTACCATTCACAACAGTTACTCGACCTTTCTGAAAGAAATCTGGTCATTGAAAACACTCGCCTTTTAATGGTGCGATAGCATATTAATACCGATTTTTGTATGGAAGGCGTTAGTCAATTTGAAATTCAGTTATGCAAAAATGAGAAAATTGTGTACATACAACAATGAAGAATTGGAGACATCTATGACTCATCTTGCTAGGTATAATCAAAAAACATTTTGCAAATAGTCATGCAATCAGCACCTGACCTCAGTCAATGTCCGCATATTAACCTACCTATGCATGCTTCAGTCTCCCTCAAGTAATTATAGCATCCTCATATACACTAATAAGTACTGTATCATCTACAATGCCATGTATTGTGACTGCACCCCAGACATCACTATAATGAAGTCATAATGTGCTATAACATGGATACTAGAACCACCGGGATTGAAAACACACTAGATTACAGAATTTTGCATTAAATGGTATAATTACACAATTTGCACAGCATTATAGTATACCGATGCCAATGGGCCACAATCTGGTTAAAGCACAGAAACTATTTATTATGGTTAAACACCATATCGATCCATCTTCCAAACTTAATTCGATTGATAAGTAGTGTATACTGCTTTGCTACCAGTTTCTTATCCAGCAGGATAGAGAAGTATGCAAAGACAGGGGTGAACAGACTACACTGATACAGTAATCGGCGTCCACCACCTAGATTAGTCCTGGGAATCAACTATAAACTGCCCGAATACATACAGAGCATTTGGTACGTCAAACAGCAGCAAGTCTTAGCACCTAGAGAAACGATTCAAGAAGTACACACATTTTTAAAACTATATATTTACCTCCATACACAGTTCCTGGACGGTGCAAAAGCGGTATGCCAGAACAGCCAAAATGGATAACTTTTAAAGACACTACTAACAAGACGTTTATAGCCTGGCTCCCAAATTAGTGCACATAAATCTGTATTATTATAATACATTATTAAGCCAACTCCTGATTGTATCATGGAGAGTAGTATTATATTATAAATTATAAGCCCTATGTTTATCATTGGAACACAGAGGGCTACAAGGAAGTGACTTCATGCAAATACACATTCATGAATAGCGGCCGTTTCCAATCCTGGTGGTTCTAGTAGCTATGGTTATCTCTCAATACAATACGTTGTACATGCATCAAAGAGACAGCCTGTGCAGTATTTCTGGTACTATCCCTGTGGTCAGGGCAGTATCCTGTAAGCACCTGCGCCCGAGCCAGCAACATGTTTAACCTACTGTGGTAACTATTACTTATAGCACCTCTCACTCTATGTACTGTTTCCATACGTAGTTAATTTAGAATCTGCATGTAGCATGTGTGCAGAGTTGGTGGCTCACAGTAATTCGCACACTTTGCTGCATGCAATGGAGATGCCCAAATTCCATGGCCAAATACTGATCATGAATACAGAATCTTGTCCTGCAATCCAAAGTACAACATACCCACTCACTAGCACTTCCATCATGGAATGTCAAATTTACTTTAAACCCATGTTCTAGTATTCCTTGTGCTATCAGCTGGATGCGACCATTACCACCTTCAGGAATAGATAATGCAGAGCCGTTGAACATAACTGACACTGTAGGGGTACCTGGAAAATGAGATTTCCAAAAAAACAAATGTTTTCAAAATTCAAGATCACAATGTCGTGGATGTAGATACATAACAGGGATATGTGGTTAGGACCCAGTGTATCCCAATACGTTATACCATAAGTTTTCTTATAAATGTCAAAATTGCTAATTGAAATTATTGTGAATATATTTAAGGAGACAAAAGTGTCCAAAGTGTGTGTACTTCTCTATCTTTATAAAACTTTGCTTTTATACTTGCAGGAAACTTTGAGTTTTTCCATATAACATTTGAAATTGTACTCAGCCTAGTATAGTTTACTTATTCTTACAATATTATATGATATATTATATTAAATGTATGCAAATTTAGGAAAGTTAAACTTCAAAAGTCAGTGTACTAAACAATGAACAATGATACATTGTGCTGTGTAACGTGTTGTGCTGAAAATGTCATGCATGCTATATGCTCAGATATACTTGCAAATTAATGTTACTGCGTAACAAAGAGTTTACTAATATATATATATATATATATATATATATATATATATATATATATATATATATATATATATATATATACTTAAGTTTTCCCACAATAGGTAATCACAGTACATGAGTGCATGGGTTTGAATTATTACTGACACTTGTTGCCAAAATGTGGACTCTCTCTCTATCTCTCTCACACACACACACACACACACACACACACATGCACACATACACACACCAACACACACACACATGCACACATACACACACCAACACACACACACATGCACACAAACACACACACATACATATATATATATATATATATACTTATATATATTATTATTATTACACCCACACTATATAAACAAGGAACTTACTTGTGATACCTTCAGTGACATTTGTGCGCTCTCTGATGGTACTACATGTAGCATTAGAGGTTGTGGTGGCTACAAAAGTAAAAGGTCACACTAATGCAGTGCACACATGGTAAAATTTGACATCCAAATATGCATGCCCTTTTGATTATGTCATGTTATAATTATTATTTAACAAAATTGAATGTTTATAAATGAAGTCAGCCATAAAATGTGGATAATTATTAGTAATAATATGGCAGATTATTAACTCTACATGATTCGTAATGCTTTCACACACACACACACACACACACACACACACACACACACACACACACACACACACACATACACACATTAAAATGTAGCAAGTCTTACAATCAATATAGTATCCAAGAGAGCCTTTGTTGCAAGTGTAATGCATAACATTGATACAATCACATGCAAAAATCTATAAATAGATATGGATGACCAAAGTAACGTTTAAAACCATAGTGAATAATACTCACTGTCATTACCATTGGCATATACTGTAACTTCTGTACCAAGTTGGGACACAGTAGCTCCACTTCTAACAGTTGATGGTATAATGCTATATCTGACAGTGAATTCAGACGAAGAGTCTGCTAAGCTGACAGTAAATGGAGTAGAAAACTGTTTACCAGCTACAAAGGCGACATTATCTGTTTTCGCTACAGAAAGGGTAAGAACATACCAACATATATGCATACAGGCAATGAATATATACAATGTATACTATATATACATATGTGTATGCATGGATTCTGGTGTACTATAGTATGCCTAATATTATGTGCTTTTTCAGTGTGATGATGTATGTATTATGATGTATGTATGAGGGCACTTATGCAAATGACATTGTGTACATTCATACATATGACTGTACTGTAACAATGTAATGAATATAATATTATGCATGCATATGTATTCATGTGTGTGTTTGTATATGCCAATGCTGTATATGCATGTGTGCGTATAATGATGTTTGCCTCACTACCATACTCCTTAATGTTATATATATATATATACCGGGGTGGATCTAGGAAAGCTCTAAGGGGGGGCTTAAGGACAAAAAGGATCCAGAGTTGCCTAAATTGGTTGGGTTCATTCTTTTTGCCATATTCCATTGCCACCTGTCATTGACTATCAATTTCGTGGCGATTGATATCAACTTATTTTTTGTTAGTTGCAATTGCACACATTGGCAGTTGTTCTATTTTTAGTAACAACATAAAAATGGCAACCCATCACGATTGAGCTAGCGGATTGAATTAAAATGTTTTTCTCTTGGCAAGTGGACCAGTATGGACTGGCAAAGGCTCTTTTGTTGGACATCCAAAAGAATTATCTTTATAGTATTATCTATGCATTATCAATATGCCTGTTGGTAATACATCTATGTTATAAGTTACAGAAATGTTTATAACCTTACTCTCTAACTCTTGAAGCTTTAACTCAAGGGGTGCTGTTGCCCCCCCCCCCCCCCCTAGATCCGCCACTGATCCGCTACTGACCATGGAAATTGGTGCCTTATATATATATATATATATATATATATTATATATATATATATATATATATATATATATATTTGTTGTATGGTTGTGGTCAACATCAAAGGGAAAAAGTGTGCATTTGCAGCGTATATTGCACACTTTTTGTGACCTTTAGTCAAAAAGTGTGCAGTTTCAAATAAGCGCCCAGTGTTATGATAACAATTATCTTTTGTCAATTAAGTCAATTCATTTGCCATACACAAGTATAGAGCAGTTAATGCCCTGCACTATAGCCTGACCCTGACCTACCTGACTTGCCCCCTAGTCCTACTTGAGTAGGCCTGTCCGCTAGACACTGCTGGGCAATGCTCATGCAATGGTTCCTTAAGACTCAAAAACCCATTGCATGTGTGTTTGAGCCTGGCGGAAGGCCAGGGTATGCGGCACGCAAGCCTGACTGTAAATTAGCTTCGGGGGGAAATCCCCAACCAGTATTCGACAGTGACGTCACCCTGAGACCTGGCGATATGTGTGTAGGTGGCAGCTTTTTCAGTGCCAAAGCCTCTGATGTATCTCCCCTTGCCTATAGCATGGGAGGTGTGCTATTATGCTAGTAATGTGTCTGGTGTATATACTTGGTAGTTAATGGGTAATTAACCCAAAGTCATGTGACCTACTTATTATGTGGGCCTGGCTGGAAGTGACGTCACTATAACCTAACCAACAACAATGCCTTGGGGGATGAGAATGGCTGGCCAATTAGCATACCGCATACTCCTTGCGACCTGATCACATTGACGCTGCCAATGGAGGGCTTGTGAGCATGCCCAGCAGTGACAGCTGGGTAGCCAAAGCGATCTGCAAGGAGACTAAAAGAGAGAGACATGTATCAACCTTGCACTTGACGCCTAACATGGGGACTTGGCCTGTGGATAGGGAGGTGGTGGCTAAGGTAAACATAACTGAGGCAGGAGGGGAGGGAGGTGGGACTTGAAGCAAAAAACTCCGATAGGACAAGGAACGCTAGGGTGAGGTACAGACCATCAAGAATGAGCTGTCTGTGCTATGGCTGGAAGCTATACTAAGGGGCCGAACAAAGGGGATGCCAGCGGCGTGCGGTAGCCAGGCTTCTCCTCAATTACCAATCGACAGCAGGCAGCACGTAGCTGATCAGAACACGTGCTGGCGTTTCCGGTGCACGTGGGTAGATTATTCACGGCGGTATCGAATTAGAGCTGCATGTGCTAGAAGAGGGAAGGAAGTGACCACGAGCGTCCGGCCTCGTTGTGTCCATTAACCTAGCCTAACCTATGGTTAGCCTTCATCTAACCAAAACACCTCCCAATGTGACACAAAACACCTCAGACTCTCTAATAGAAAAAACAAGTTAGGCGCCTACAACAAGTAAGTTATTGTATGACCAACTGTGCATTGGCTCTTCATTGCACTCGCCCTCGGGCGCTTCGGGCCCTCGGGACTCGAGCAATAAATACGCCAATGCACAGTTGGTCATACAATAACTATTACATATATATATATATATATATATATATATATATATATATATAATGAACCACGGTAGTGGTTCATATGTAGGGATGACGCGGAAAAAACATGGCCGCCCATACATTAGAGCCGACCGTATATTCGCTGAAAACTCGCTTCCGGTACATTTTGGAGCTCCAAAAACAGCATATTTAACTTCTACGACCGTTTTTCGATAGATCTAGGTATACAAGAAGCTTCTGGGGGGCTTATAAGAGCTGTATTTTGCAAAGTTTACATAGCGTGAAAGGTCACGATTTCGGCTTCTTCTTCTTCTTCTTCTGATTCTTCTCGTAGAACAGGCTAGAGCTCGCTAGAAGAGGTATTCAAGATTGATTCTACCACCATTTTAACCAATCATACTCACAGTGGTGCCTTTTGTACCTTTAGAAGAAATTCGTTCGATGGACAAGCTAAAAAATCCCGATTTTGCCACAAAATTGGTTCTAATCCGCCATTTTAAAAATGGCCGACTCATATTGGGCTGGCTCGTACTCGTACGTCGCACCTCTTTTGTGCTAGTTTTCAGTGAAAACGTAAAGAATACGAAGATCAATAGGCATATGTTCACTTGTAAGTAGGTTGTCACTGGAAATAACCCAATATAATCCAAACCAAAATTACATGTACAAGACATATATAACACTGTGTGAAAATGGAAATTGGGTGCAGGCATGACTGTCAATTCCACAAAAATACTAAAACAATGTACCGAGGTTTGTCATACTGTATAGCTTTATGCATACTTTGGCTACATTGATGTTTACTTGCTATCATTATTATTATGTTTGCGTATGACACTTATAGTGGATGACTTGGATAAACTCTGTTTGTGGCTATACACATGTGGGACATGTCCAAAATCTCGTAATGGTGTTAATGAGCTGGAATTTGGCCTAAAATTTCCTACGTAAGGCTTCAAGTCATGTGACACGCGCGTGATGAAGTTTTTTGTTCACAGACTAAAGTTTGTTAACGCTGTGGAATAATTCCGCACTCATGCTTTTGCAAATGCTATTTTGGACACGATTGATCTCAGATACGCTTCTTTTTATAGAAAACTTAAAGGATCGCATTTACGATCAGTATTTGTTAGCAGGAACTGCATTCATTCGAGATCGAATGATGCCCAGGACATGTACAATCAGTTAATAGGGTGAACGAAGACATTTTAAAGTATCAACGTAACACTGACTAGCGCATAGTGTGTTTAAACAAAGATCGCACACCTCGATGTTGCCGATCGCCGATGGTTCGACTCAGGTTTCTTTGTTGCCGACGCTTGACTCCAATCAATTCCTGATTTTGCTGAAAATGGCTTATAGATCAGAATGGGATGTTTCCATCGAACTTGATTTCGCTTGCGTATCGATTACTCCCTTGTTAATCCACTTCAAGGCTTCGAGATCGTCCTCACTTTGGAGCTGCAAAGAAAGTCTAGGATGACGTCACATAAAAAATCACATGACTGTCATGTGAAAGGCGGCTCTTTGTGAAGGAGATCTTGTCAGCAAACTGCCATGTCGTGGAGTAAATCAGAGGATCGTCCTAGGAGCCTTCCGAGGGTTTTATCCTTATCAGTGTTGGGTACTTTAACTTTTTACCCATGGGGGTTTTGATGCTGCTCTTTTCTAGGGAGTTATTGCGGAATAATTCAGAACATTGTAAGTTTTTCTTGAATATCTTTAAAACTGTTTTGGTATTCAAAACCCCCATGGGTAGAACGTTAAGTATCACTGATAGGAACATTTTAGTCCATATTCTGTGTCTCTAGGCCTACGCTCTGATTTACTCCAGTCCAAAAACCGCTGATAGTCACTGTCGGATAAATCCGCTATTACTCGGACACCAAAGGAAAATATTTGGTTCAAAAGTAGCGCAACAAGTAGCTTAGATGTGTTTATACTGCTTTGAGATCATTAACTGTCCATTTTGATTTGTGCAAGTAAAAAACTGAGGAGTTTTGTAGCGAGTAAAATCGCCGACTTCGGAAGCCATTTAAGTGCAAATGGACATGTCCTACATGCGTATATACAGCGTTGCATGACAGCCACTACCTATAACCTATTATTTACAACCAAAAAGTATATGGACAAGAACCATATAAAAACCATTTAAAAATGGAAAAAAGATGTAGGGATAAAATTGTCTAACGTCAAAAAACATTGGAACAAGGTAGGGTTGTTTGCTACACAGGGCTGGACGGGCAGAGGGCTAGACATGCATAGGGCTAGGCAGGCATAGGGCTAGGCATACATGGGGTTAGACGGGCATAGAGCTAGACAGAGGTGGGTTGGACTGGGTACAGTGTGCAAATTCCTACATCCTGCAGCTAAAATATTAACGCAGGATGTATATAGGAATTTGCACACTGTACCCAGTCCAACCCACCTCTGTCTAGCTCTATGCCCGTCTAACCCCATGTATGCCTAGCCCTATGCCTGCCTAGCCCTATGCATGTCTAGCCCTATGTATGTCTAGCCCTATGTTCGTCTAGTCCTATGCATGCCTGTCTAGCCCTGTGTAGCAAACAACCCTACCTTGTTCCAATGTTTTTTGACGTTAGACAATTTTATCCCTACATCTTTTTTCCATTTTTAAATGGTTTTTATATGGTTATATATATAAGGCACCAATTTCCATGGGCAGTATATATGCATGTATATGATGTATTACAGTACATATTGTAATTGTGTATAGCATGCGCACATGTGCGTATAGGTTTGTATAGTGTGCATAGTTTAATAATATAGTATGCTGTGTATGGCTATTATACACATAGTTTCATATCCTGAGTGTGTAATAATATTATGATACATTACATTTTGTTATAATGTTCTATTAATACTGTTGTGAATGATTATTGTAATGCATAATAGTGATAATATGATGGCAAAATGATACATGAGGAATCTTAGCATGCAAATTGTACCATTAGTGATTCATTCGCAAGCACTGCTAAAAGAACCTCACCAAGGGCTGCTCCTCCTACTGTGGTCACAGTGAGATCAAAGTCAAATGTGTACTCAGCTGGAACATACACTCCTGGAGACTCTTCACGAACAACTTCAAAGTAGACATCAGCAGATCCACCTTCTTCAGCTACTTCATTTCTGCAGGACTTAGTGCTAACTCTCACAAAGATTTCTGTAGAGAAGATGATAGAAAGTGAGACTATACAAGGTGAAGGACAGTCAATGTAGACATGATGGTGGATGGCCAATGTAGACGAGATGCAGGGGCAGTCGATGCGACATAGACAACTTGAAGATGGAGGACAGTCAATGTAGACAAGATGGAGGACAGTCGATGCATGTTGTCAAGATGGAGAACAGTTGGAGGACAGTCAATGTCGACAAGATGGAGGACAAGTAGTTTAATAGATAAGATATATAGAGGACATCAAACTCTACCTACAATCTCACATGATAATATATACTACAAATAGAGCAGGTTGCTCACAGTACAGAGTAGTCTGGAAGATCCTGATTTCATTGAATGCTCAAGTTCAGGAGAGTGGAAATGCACTAGCTTTCAAAAATACAGCAATTACCAAATTTATACCAAGAAAATTGTGTTGGTAGTGATTAAAAGGAGCCCATGTAACTTTGGTGGTCCACATGCAGATAGTACAAGAGTTGTCCTAAGGTTTTCACATTGCTAAAAATTTATGCAGAAAATGGATTTGCTTCTATATACCGGGGTTGAAATGAGAAAGGAAGAAGAGGAGGAGGAGATGAGGGTGAGTAGGAGGGAGGGAGGAAGAGAGACCAACAACCATAACAGCTTGCTTAAGCAAGGTAGGGTTAATAACTAATTTGTTAATTCGATACTAACTTAATTTCCCTAGTATACCTTTTTGTACCTTGACAACCATGCAGATTTTGCCATCAATAATTTCAAAAGTCTCATTTTTGGGCATTTTTACATTAATAAATACAATAACTGTAAATTATTGCACTTTCTGAATTTTTCGAAAAGATTGTGAATTTAATGTAATGAAACTCCATTGCCACTCAACTTGAGTTGACGTACCCATAGAGTAAACACAACAAACACAGCTCGATGTATACTTTGTGAGTGCATACCGTTAGTGTCCTCAATAGCCACTAAGACCTGAGTTGGTTCCACTGGTGTGATCTTTACAAGACTGTCCTCAGTCTCATCAGTGACTGCTACAAATGTCAGTCCAAAATATTCTGTACCCTCAGCAATGTTGTCAGAGAAGAGAGGAATGGTCAGAGAACTGGATACCAGGCCAAGAGCTCTGTCAAAACTGACCACACCACTTCCCACCAAAGTTTGTGGATTTCTGTAATCAACATCTGTGGAATAAGATGATAACAGCCAGTGAGCTGGACTACGTGTGTAATACATGTAATAACCATGACATATTGTTAGTCTTATACAAT
>CAUJGJ010000336.1:1645922-1658422 GCA_963170055.1 Halisarca cf. caerulea
GTGTGTGTGTGTGTTTGTGCATGCCCGGATATATTATGGAGTGCAGGAGTATATGTACTTAACTAGAGGGGTCTTGGGGCATGCCCCCTAAGGTAAATTTGAGTTTTAAGGTTATACAAGGTTGTATTTGAGGCCATTTTAGATCATTCACTGACAAGGTAAATTTTGACACTCAAGTAGGGCCTATTCCATAGTAATTTGTATTGCAATTGGATTTTTTTTTGAGGTGGAAGCTAGGGAGTTTGGGGTGGAAGCTTCCCCCCCCCCCCCACTGGATAGAACCCTGGTAATATAGATATGATATTTGGGGTTTAAACTTAGAATGCACTATTAGAATTATTACCAAATATGCTCTCTGCAGAGCAAATGTGCCATCCTTGCATGCCTACAAAACACATTCATTGGCTGATTCTATCATCAGAGGCTTATACAATCCTTTTAATGTGAGGAGTGAGTTGCATAATAATATGAAGAAATTTCCATTTTTCCCTTAATGAAGTGTAGGAGTGCCCCATCCTTACATGCAGTGATGTCGCATATAAGTACTCTTTCCAACATTATCGGTAACCCAAACATTCATTTGAAAAACAGTGGAATTTGAGCAGTAAACAGTAACTGTTACCCACCACAAATGAAAGGTATAGTACCGTAAATTCTCTAATTATTCGGCAGAGCAAATTCCAGGACCATTTCGGCAATTAGAATTAAAATGGACACAATCGGAAGCGTGACGAAATATTAGGAAACCACAACGAATAATTAGAGTAGCGCCGAAATAATAGCCTAAGGGGAAAAAATGGCGGAATTCTTTTTAACCGATTTTCTCGCTTTTGCTGAATCGTCCATCTGAGTCGCTATCCCAGGACATTTCGGGAGGAGATGGAGTTGTTGCTGGCCACGGTCTGCTAGGACTATTGTCATCAGGAAGATGGGGCGATTTGGACGTTGGCGAAACTTGGCTGTCCATTTCAGCTCTAGAAATCTACTAGATAATTCTGCTCAATCTGCACACTGCACCTAACAGAGCTAGACGATACAAGAATAAACAGCAAAGGAAAAAGAAAACAGTGGCACAAGATAAAGAAGCTGGATAAAAGAACAAAGCCTCGTGATGACGAATAATTAGAGTGATAGACTAAAAATTAGGGTAGCCCATTTTCGGCAAAAATTAGACGCAATTCGACCCTATTTAGGCGGTTGCCGAATAATAAGAGTGCCGAATAATTAGAGAATTTACGGTATATAAGTTATATTGGCATTGGTTACACCTAAACCATCCAGGAAAAAAACAATTTCATGTCACTGTCCCTTTAATTATGCAATAACCAGCGCATGCAATGCTAACTCACTGATATCAGCTTCCACTTCTTTCTCTGTAGCATCTGCATCCAGAGTGAAGACAAAGATTTGTACTCTGAATGGTTCAGCAAAGTCAGTGGCCAAGAGTCTTATATTGGTAACAGGAGTCCCTTCTTCTCCAGTGTATGAGTCCTGTTCAAATCTCACTTCGAGTTCTATATACATTGGACAAAAATAATTCTTGTGTACAAGCACTTGTAGATTAAGTCATTGCAGCAAATTAGTTTAATGCAGGAAGCAGCTTTGATAACCTGGAAAAGCAGTAGGACATGCTGCTCTACGATCATCCTGCTCTTTGGATGTAGAGTGTAGGGAAGGTGAAAGGAGCGCTAGGGACTTTTCCCTATTAACCGATTTAAATGGCACCCGCACTTCACTAGAGAGATACTTTTCCTCTGCCTGTAGCCTTCTGGACGACTTTGGAGTGTTCTCAGAAAGTTGAGAGACACCCGAACCAGGCGATGAACGTTAACATGAGCAACTGAGCGATGTCGAAGGTGAGAAATCGTTTTTTTCTTCAAACGAATCCATTTCCATGAGTCATTAACGGTAAACGACGAATTTTGCTGGTAGAAGACAATTTTATACCCCATTAGCGTGCTCTTTCTTGGCGCCTAAAGTAAGCATGTGTTTTGGAGTGATTTGAGGGTGATTGCAACCTCAAAGGGCAAATTTCGATAAAATATGGAATGGCAAACTTTGACAGCCATTTTCTCGAAAATGCAAAGTGGTCGTAATCTGCAATTTATACTGGCGACGCTCACATATAACATTAGTATTTTATTCCTTTGTTTGTAACATTTTACATTCATTGCTACATGGATGTGCACCATTATAATAATTAATAATCTTCACATTCAGGGCATGTCTGCAAACATTTCTGACTGTGTGTCAATGTAATTACCCCCCTTCCAGAATTACCTTCCTACATCCATCCGTACTTACTGTCGTCATCAAGTATGGCAAAAGAGATTGTATCAGGATTTTCCACAACAACTCCATTTAGTCCATGTGATCTTGGGAAGATGATACAAAGAAATGATTCAGTAGCTTCTGTTATCTTATCATCCAGTATGGATATAGATGTCCCTTGAGTTCCATTGGTATTAAAGGTAACTGTGTGAACCATGGATATGAAGTCAGCTCCATCTGTACAAGCACAAAAACAGATTGCATTCAATCTGGTTTTAAGGGTCATTAAATACTGGGCCAAATTTAGGAGAGGGTATCCTCAAGTTGATCTACCTACTGTGCACGTGGTTTGTCACACCCTTCATCCACTGACGCATGTATATAGCTTAATTTACTTACAGGTCAAATCACTGCATGCAGAGTCAACACATTAATATTATGATATAGTGCGCACTTTCTGCTTCCACAGGAGCTAACTCCACACAAGTAAAGGAAACTTGAAAAGGTCTTCTGTAAAATCCTCTGCTTCGCAGTCGTACTGGAATAGATCCAATAGACTCAACCACTTCCTGAGAAGGTCGTTCAAAGGATACTTCCACAACTACATCATAGAGACATTGACATCATTCTTTGGGGACACATGTACATGGTGCATTCACAAATCACTTACAATCATCATCTATGATGGATACACTGAGCCTGTCCGGTCTACCTCGTCTCACATGTAACCCTGGGACATCAGGGAGTTCAAATCGAACAGAGAAGCTCCTCTGTCCGTCAAATGCATTGTTGCCAATAGCTATCACATTGAGCACAGATGATGATAGAGACCCAGGTGAGAAGGTCACAGAAGGAGTTGTATCAGTGAGGAAGCCAGGATAGAGGTAGTCATTGAGTAGTCCTGTAGAATGTCATGTACATAGTGAAATAATGTGAAGGTCCCAGAAAGAGTTACAGCAGGATAGCCAATATTTAGGTAGTCTATATATACACACTCACTTGCTGTTCCATCATGGAGTGTCAGATTTACTGTAAACTCCTGATCGTATGTTCCTTGTGCTATCAGGTGGATGCCAACATAGTTACCTTCAGTAACAGATACTGATGAACTGTTGAACAGAATTGTTACTGTACAAAGAAAACAATAATCTGCTTGAAATACATTCAATTTGAAATAATTGACAGTGACTATGTACTATAAGTGTAAGCATGATAACCCATTTTGAAGGTCCTCATCAGGCAGCCTGGTTGACTGATCATTAGTAGTGTAAGATAAGTCTAAATGCATGCAGACTATGTACATACGAACAACTGCACATTCAATGGTACATATTCGTAAGTATGGCATTGTACGCTGTGTTGACAATTATCTAGTCAAGGGGTGTGTTAAGGATTTATAGAATTGCTTCACATCACACGGTATCAAAATGGGCTATTATGTATAGCATTATAAGCCTTTAAAGGTGTTATTATTTGTCTAGTTGCTGCATTCTTACCGAGCGGTAGCAAGGTTAATTGTTTTGGTCACAAAGGGGAGTCCAAAGATGGCACCCACATGCTTAATGACTTTCGGAATTAGAAAACTGGATATTTGGTCCTAGAGGCGTTTTATTTCGTCGAAAGTTGCATTCACATCTTAAAACTTAACTAGCAACAATTTACATATACTTCTGTGAAGTGGGGCACGGCAGTGCTACAGAATGAGATGAGTAGGCTGTGTATGGACTACGTTGTGTTGGCACAATGCAGACTTTTCTGAAACTTACATTTTGGTCCCTCACATTGGCATTCTTCACGCTAAATGACGACGAAGGTTCTTAAGATGCAAAGAGAAAATATTGCTAAAACTTTTGGGCAACGATTTTTGAGACTGTCTTTTGTTGAAGCAGGAAACGGCCTTCTGTCGTACAGGAGCTCTAATTGGTCAGCCATGGTGGCATCCATTTTTGGCAGCCATATGCATGACATCAGCAGCAATACATTATCAACAACATCACTTTCTCAGCCCAACTGCCACCCACCACTTTTGTAAAAACTTGCCATTTGACTGAAACAAATCGAGATTGAAGTTCAGTTTACATTCCTATTTACATTCACGCAAGGTTCTGAACTATGTTCACAACTAGTTATAAACAGGGGCATAGCTCCATTGTTTCCTGGTTGCCAGGAACGCCCCCTCACTATAGAAATTCCTCAAATCTGAAACCACCAGTATGCTAATCAATCATACAATTAATCCTAACACTCTTCTCCAATTGTCACCTAGCATGCACCTACTGAACAAAATCTGTTCTACTACATTCATGCATGCTTTGTGTTCTTTTAAGTCATTTCTAACTTGTCTGACACACTAGTTTTCAAACTACTATTACAAATTTAAATGTGGTGTTCCCTTGCATGCATATATGTCCACAATGTTGATACCACATGCTACAGTAAGTAAAGGCTATTATAGTACAATGTGTCCATGACACCACTATTTTTGTACACCATGTGCCCATGATCATGGCTTTTGGAAACCCCCTTACTTTTATTTTTGGCTACACCCCTGATATAATAATAAATTTTTAAACATAATTCCCAGAACACTCCCAAAATACCAGATTTGGCTCTTATTATGTTCGATTGCCACATGTACAATGGAATCATTTCAAGAATATACCACATCTATAGATATTTTGTAGGTCACACTAAACTGCTCTTCATGTACAGATCTAGTGCACAAAACTTCATGCAAAGACCTCTCAATCTGGTAGAATAAAAGCTTTCACTTTAGACTAGCAATAATGTAACTGAGTACATATGTTTGGATGTTAGGGACACATATACACTAGTATTAATAATTTGAGTGGTTCATCAATGAATGAATCATAAATGATATAGGTATAAAACATAATTATTAGCTATTCTATATATAATTATATGGTACGCATTCATTTTTCATAGTGGATATAGCTGACTCTGCATCAGTAAAATACCCTATAATCTTTTACAGTATATAACTGTGCATGATAACATACATTTGCAAGGGCGGCTTGGGCAGGCGGGTCAAGACCCACCCAAAATAAATAGTAAACCTCAAGAATAAAACATACGCAGGTGAGTTATGTCCATGCAATTTTGAAATCGGTGGCCATTTTGTATTATATCCAATTTTGAATATACCACATAATGGCCAACAATTCAAAGGCATTCAAATTTACCCCCTCCCCATTCTTCCTCTCTGGATAGGGCAATGGTGACATGAACATAACATAAAACATTACAAATGTATTGACGCTATGCTGGAGTTCTCTTCAAGACAGTCTACAAGTTGAACGTCTCACTACAAACATTTTCTTAGCCTATAACAAAATAGCAAAAACGGGAAGTAAAAATCTGAGCTTCTGAACATGCCTCGACTCCTTAGATACATAATTGGCTTGAAAGATTCCTTACAGGTGTGGCATGTCCTATAGGGGCTGTGCTCAAATGGCCACCCTAAAGTCAGCAGATTTCACCCGACATTTATTTCCATTTGGATTACAAGGATACAAACATTCATAACTATAACTATTTAATTGTGTTCTAAAACTCTTCAGAAAACTTTGTTGTGAGCTCTTCACAAAGCCTAAAAGCAATCCCTGATTGAGACCATTAAGATTCAGTACAAAAACATGGCCATTTCAAACATGGTTATAAGCTATGTCCTGGGGGTTACATTGTTCTCCGAAGTCTCCAGATCAAACGTATGGGACAAAATCAAATGGTAGAAGGTCCCCTGGATTCTTTCACCGTGCCGTGGTTTAGACTATTGGGTATTATATGGTGCAATTGCCATTGCTCCCAATTGATTTAGCTGTGAGTAGAGAAAGCTTTCCTCTTGCATCTTTCAAACAAACAAATCCTAAGCAATTTGTAAGGACTCTTCTTTTCTCTAGTTGTGACCGCTAGTGCTACCACGTTAATTAGGTGAGAAAATCTCGGTCTTTTTTACAACAGTTCTGTTCTCAACTTGTATGAGCATATATATATATACATATATGAATAGAGCGTTACACTTCCGGAATTCGTAATGAAACTAATATTGTGACTGCAGGCAGCCTGTAAAAACCGTTTGAATCACAAGGTAACTGCATGACTAACATTTTATAGGCACCAACCAAAATTTATCACTATATTATGCGAACTAAGGAGCACTGTCAAAACAGAACTTGACATGTCCCACATGTGATTGCTGAATTTCCACCACTTTTAATGGATTAGGACAAATTAATAGAAAAATAGCCAAGCCATGCTAATTTAATAATAATTATTTGTAGTGCATGTATCCTCTTTCTTCAGTAAGTTAATTTGAAGGATATTGCTGAATCCACTGCTCATCCAATAGCATTCTATAACACGTCAACTTACTACACACATTCATCCTTATATCATGCATGAAAATGAGAGCCACTGAAATAAACATATGCCAATACGACTGATGGATCATAGCCTATGCTAGGTCTGTTTTATGTGACTGTATACATAAAAAATAACAGCAGACAAGTTAATTAATTAGATTTACACAGAAGTATGACACACACAGGTATTGAGTATAAATATTTTAATGATCACATAAATTTAACAAAAACTATTAAAATAAAACTAAATCTGCATAATATATATATATATATATATATATATATATATATATATATATATATATATATTACACTACTGAACAACCTGATATATATTACACATATTATACATACGTACATAGGTACATAATTAAAGTACGACTAAAACTACATATATATGTAATGCTTCAAGCGAAAAAAAACAAAAAACAAGCAAAGACTAACCATTACTACTACCTAAAATTGCTGAAGAGTTAAATCTTTGAATACATACACTGATCTTCTGGCATAGATACTGAAAAGATTTGGGGTCATTGGACTTCAATCTGGTCAGGCGTCCCACTTCCCGGAAGAATTGCATGGCTTCCTCCCCAAAGACCCCAGAAGTCTCCACTGCAATTGGAACAAATGTGTAGCACCTTGTGGCCAGATCACTGTACTTTTGCCTCTTCCTTTGTTCTGCCTGGTTTGCAACCTGGCCAGCTCCAGTTGAGGCCAAAGAGACATATGAAGTGGCGAAGGTGTCAGCACAAGTTACATCCCATACTAATGCTCTCCCTCTCTTCCAAGGGATTACTGTTACCCCGTCAGGACGCTTTCCATCTGAACGGAATAAACCCGGTGGCTCCAGAAGGGCTGGAGTGTCAATTGCAGTGAGGCTTCTCTTCACCAAGTCATTAAGGGCAGCGTGACGTGCTTGACGGCCAATGCTTCTACGGCAGCTCAAACCATGATAGCCTGATTCATCCACGGGATCCCCACACTGCAAGCAGTTATGTGGGGTGCACAAAGGAGCGCCTAGGCGTAAACCCACTGCAATCCGCACTGTTTCATCTTCCATTCGCAGGCCTAGGGCTGACACCGGTGGAGCGCATAACCAAGCCCCAGATTCTCTTCTCTGAGAAGCCAGAAGGCGACTTTTAGAAGGGGGGTCAGCACCAACAAGCAGGGAGTTGAAAGATGCCTCAATATGTGGATTGTCCCATGCTTTCTGAACTGAGATATTGGAGCCAGTTGGAGGCTCTTCTCCGTGACCCTGGGACCAGGCTTGCAGTGCTTCTGCTCTGAATGGGCACATGCTGCATCTCAGAGGAGGGGGTAAGATGTAGTTGGAGATTTCAGAGGTGCCAGCAGCAGATGCGAGGAAAGCTGAATGTGCCAGCATGGCAAAACTCCTAATCCCCAGTCCCCCAGCCTTCACTGGCAATGAGGCCTGAGTCCAAGCCCGATCACTGAGTTGGACGTTACAGATGCTCTCCAGCAGAGACTTCAGGAGATCATCCATCTCTAAGAGTATCATGGATCTGAAACAAGGGGCTGAGCGCAAGATGTACAACACCTTAGGAAGGGAAAAAGCACTCCTCAAGAGGCAGAGAGCATCATGGGCGTGGAGAAGCTTCAATCTCTCCCCTAGGAGTTGCAGAGAGTCCTTTTTGGAAGACAGGGTGGAATCGACGGACTCAACTCCCCCTATGGGTGAACCCAGGAGGGTAGCATTGGCTGGGTCTACACAATGAAAAGAAGGAGACACAGTGAGCATGGAGGATCTAGTTTGGGTGTCAGAGCAGATGACCTCTGATTTGCTATGATTTAGATGAAGACCTAAAAGCTCAGCTGCACTCTCCAAAACATGTAAATCTTCTTTGACCTCCTCCAAAGTGCCTCCCAAGGTCCCATCATCCAGATAAAACAAACGGAACTGTGACTTTAGGCTTGATACCATGTCATGGATAGCCAAACTGAAGAAAAGGGGACCGAGAGGGTCTCCCTGCTGTACACCTTCCGCTGATTCTAAGATGCTATTCCCAAAGAAAAGGAGAGATGGCTGACTGTAGGCTGAGTATGCCAGGGGATAGATTTCGGGGGCTTTGTCCATTACTGAGCTAAGGACCTTGTCCCGATGGATGCTGTTAAAGGCATTACGGAAATCCACCTTTAGCATCAGGCAGCCCGGCTGGATGTTATGCAAGTAGGTACGGGCGGCATGGACTGCAGCCTCAGCACCCATAGGGGTACCATAGCCAAACTGGAGAGGTGCGAGTAGAGCACCCATTGCATCACAGATGAAGTGGCTGGCACACTTAGTCACTAAACGCCTAAGAGTGCAGCCCACTGCTATGGGTCTTACCCCTCCATCCTTCTTAGTTAAAGCAACCAGAGAAGCCCCAAAGAAAGAAGGTTGGGCAGCTATCGGGACATCACCCCGGATAACAAAATTGACAAATTGACATATACATATATATATATATATACATACATCAGGTGTTTTTGGAGACGAAGCAATGCGATTTTTAAAGGAAGTAGGACACCGCATCAGATCAATGACCCAAGATCAACAATCATTCCACTACTTATGCCAACAAATTAGTGTTTGTGTACAGAAATTTAACTCAGTATGTGTATTAGGTTCTTGTTAACTTGCGTAATATTAGCTTGTTTTGACTTGTGTCCTAGGTTCTTGTTGTCATGTGTACTATATATATTAAAATAAATAAATAAATAAATAAATAAATATATATATATATATATATATATATATATATATATATAAAGTGGCTAACAAAGAAAATTTAGCTCCACAAAAATTTAGCGCTACACAAGATATATATATTTAGATATACATTCCCGTTGGTATTATATTATGTATATCAAATACAAAAAATCAATAATAAATGTACTAATTATATATATATATATATGTATAATATACTCCAATGAGAATGTACTATAATATTATGTGAATCTCATTAGTGCTGTTACATAATATTAATATATATTATGTCTTATTTGATCATTTGTAGCATGACTCTAACACGCTAAGAATGATATAATCAAGGGCTGTTAGCCTATGACCAGTGAATCAGATGAATGTTACTATTATATGGCTGCATATAATTATGTTAGGTTAGCTTCTTGATGCAGTATGAAGTGTACATTAGGAGCCCATATATCTTCACCTGCCAAAGTTGTTTACTGAGTCTCCTTGAAAATGTGTCATTAGGCCATGTTGTGTATTGTCCACCAGATGAGAGATATAAGCATGCATTGATGTATGGTGTACTGTATGAATTATAGGCCAAGCCGTATAAGCACACATGTCAGGTTGCTTGTGGTATAGTATGGCTGTATGGCTAGCTTAGATATACAAAAACATAAGTAGAAGGAAATTTAACCAGGTCCTTAAGTTTCCAAATATTACCCAAACGATAAAGGCCTGCAGTGCCCCAAAACACACAAATGATTATATTAATTATTTCTTTAATGGTTACCCTTAGGCTAGTTTTACCTAATTATAGCTGTTGGGCATGTATGCAGGAATCCAATAGTATTCGGACTCATGCATAAATTGTTGCCAACTCTGCTACTGACAGAATACTTAAATTTAAAAGTTAACTATATAGCTAGTTAAACTTTGCTAACCCAGTAGCTCTGTGCCATGGATGTGAATAGCCCAAGTGCATGGTCAATTCACTGACTCAGATCAATAGCATGTATTGCTGTGCCCCTGTTTTAAAATCTACCATATCTGATTCAATAACTTGTGGTGGGAAGTCATGTATGAGATATCAAGTACATGCAGCTGTGAAACCTGCTTCTCAGGACACTTGAGAATCAGGACATCAGATTATCACAGTGTGAAAAATAGACATTAATTTAGGTTGTGGTTTCGAATTCTCATATATTATTAATAATACAGAAATGACATATTGGGGCAGCCCTGGAAAATCAGGAAACTTAGCTCTGTAATCAGGACTTTTGGTGGTCTCCTTGGAGTCCGTATAATTATACGTCGGATTCCACAGTGAGGGATGGTGTGAAATTAAGATGTCTGCGATAATCTTCGTAGCTGTATCGAATAACACCTAATCTTCTTCGTACTGTAGCGGTAAAACCGCTAATCATAGTAGTAGTATAACTGTTACAATATTCCTTCCCCAATGGTGTGTTCGCCGAGTCTGCCATCTAACAATACAGTAGCTAATGGCATGCGTTACTCACCAGTATCACGGTAGGACAGAGCAGGTAAGGGGAGCAGCACCAAAACCAGCGCACACGAGGAAATAATTCCAGACATTTTTATTGTGCATGCCGAATAATAATCGTACTTGCATGCTGTATAATAGAATCTGATTTGTCTACGACGTGACACGTCACCGGCGACACGTCTGCGAGTATTATGGTCTAGCTATATAGCTAAACTGTAGCACGCTGATGACTCATTATTATAGAATCGAAAGTTTGCAACTTCGTAAATCATTATACAGTATACCGCTGTACGTGAAACTAGGTCAGCTGAAAAGTGATGTTTCATTTTTGCCTGTTTATTCACACACTGCCTTATACCTACGCACCCATTGATCTGCTCAAGATAGCTCAGACTCTACATCAACAATGTATACAGTTCGATCGGTATAGTATTGCTGTGTATGCCAGCCATGTATACAGTCTTCATGTCAAATAAGCAGAATAATGACATATCCATAAATGTGTACATGTGTGTGTGTGTGTGTGTGTGTGTGTGTGTGTGTGTGTGTGTGTGTGTGTGTGTGTGTGTGTGTGTCCACCTTGTATAAACAGCAGCAGGCTTCTAGGCATGCCCTGTTCAGTACATCAAGTGACTGTTGCATTCGATTCTTAGAAGCCAGGAAAGCAGATTCCATTTCTATAGGAGCAGTTTCTCACCGGCCAGAACTGTTGCCACTATTCAAGCAGAAAACCCATTGTGCAGTGGATGCCATCTGAAATCCAAGGTAAAACAAGGCATCGCGGATTCCGACGCAGCAACCCGGAAGTCTCACTTACTCAGTCTCAATGTCCAGGGAAGAATTTTCCAAGATGAGGTGAATTTTTCATACTGGGCTGAGGCAGTTTCATCACTTCCTAACAGAGTAATGAAATTTGCCTACAATGCAGCCATCAACACACTACCGACCAATGCCAACCTGGCCCTTTGGTACAGAGGGCAGGTATCAGCCCAGTGTAAGCTGTGTGGATTTCCATCACAATCCCTTTGCCATGTCCTGAACAAGTGTGAGAAAGCTTTACACCAGCGGAGATTCAATCCCAGACATGACTCAGTTCTGTCTATCATCCATTCCTTTCTGCTGGACCACATTTGCGACTACCAGATTCTGTCTGATTTACCAGAACTTCAATACACTTTCCCCCCACACATAGCCACCACTAATGAGAGACCAGATATTGTCCTCTGGAACGACAGGAAACATAGTGCCATTTTGATTGAATTGACGATTCCTTTTGAAGATAATTTTTCCGATGCCCACCTCAGGAAGACCAATCGTTATCATGGCCTAGTGCAGCTATGTTCCGATAACAATTATCGCACCCAACTAATCACCATCTAAGTTGGATCTAGGGGAGTGATTGACTTGCCTTCAATGGCCAATCTGGAAACTCTTTGCAAACCCAAGAAGAAAGTCTGGCACAATTTCCTTGTTTCGCTATCTCAGGCTGCAATCTCGGGCTCTTTGCAATCTGGTGCAGTAGGAACATGAGCTAACTATACCACCATGTGTGTGCAGAAACTTATACTTAGTCTAGTTGTTAGCCCTCTTAGCTAAACATATATGTAGGTACATAGATACATATTCCTTTTTTTGCCAAAGA
>CAUJGJ010000336.1:1665922-1695922 GCA_963170055.1 Halisarca cf. caerulea
TCTTCACATGTATGGAACACACACACACACACACACACACATGTACATACACACACACACACACACACACACACACAATCAATCAATCTTATATGCCAATACAAAGTACAAGAAAGAGATATCACCATGTGTGCACCGAGATCACTCACTATTTTTGTTTTTGATGACCACAGTGGCTGTTGTATCAAGCTGTCTGACAGTGGCTCCATCCCTCACACTAGAACTAACAATACTGTACCTAACAGTGAACTCTTCTGGACCTTCAGACAATGTGTCCTCATTAATGGTGACAGTAAACGGAGAGGAATACTGTTCACCAGCAGAAAAGGTCACTGTATCAGTTTTGTCCACAAACTCTGCATCAGCTATATACATGACAATAGTGGATTACATATGCCAGGGCGTGTACTGTGCATGCTGCTCTGTGTGTGTGTGTGCGCGTGCATGCGTACGTGTGTGTGTGTGTGTGTGTGCGCGCTCGCGTGTGCACGAGCATGTGTGTACATGCGTAAGTGTGTGTGTGTGTGTGTGTGTGTACACAGATGTGCATGCATGCACATGTGTGGATGTGTAAATCTAAGAGACTGGGATCCATATAATAATAGTGTTGGGCGGTATACCGGTATGCAGTTGTATCGCGATATTTATAGATACCGTTCCGGTTGTCTCTTTACCGGAAACGGTTTATGCAATCAGAAAAGCACATGCAGATTTTGTCACTGTGTACCGATGTTGGGTCTGTTGGATAAGTTATGGCAGAGCTAGTAAGCAAAAGTGGTACCAAAAGCCTCGTATGGGATTATTTCGGTCTTAAGCTTGGAGCAAACGGAAAACCAGTCGATGACGGCAGTGCTGTTTGTCGAAGTTGTGGTAAACAAGTGGCGGCAAAGCACGGTAACACCTCAAACTTGATAGCGCACTTACGGACGAATCACCCCACAGTACATTCCCAACTGAAGGCAGCCATGGACGCGAAGGGGAAGCAGTCTAGCCGGAAAGCTACCCCTATGCCTACAAAGAGCAGCCAACTAAGCCTTCAAGAGTCGATAACGTTGGGCCACGTGTACGAGCGAAAGGGAACAAAATGGAAGGAGCTAACAGAAGCGGTAACATATTTTATTGCCAAAGAATGTCTTCCCATTTACACGGTAGAGAAAAACGGATTCAAGCAGTTGCTGAGGGCATTTGATGCCAGATACCAACTGCCTTCCCGATCGTACTTCTCCAGGACAGCCATTCCAGGATTGTATGAATCAGTGAGAGTGAAAGTCAAGAAGGATCTCGAAGAAGTTTTCTTCTTTTCTGCGACAACTGATCTATGGTCAAGTATTGGGATGCGCCCATACATGAGCTACACAGTGCACTATATAACTGATGACTGGAAACTGGAGAACAGATGCCTACAAACTCACTTTCTGCCTGAAAACCATACTGGAGAAAACCTGGCAGAGGCAATGGAATCAACCCTTGCAGCATGGGAATTGAGTGCTTCGCGTCAGCTTTGTCTGACTACTGATAATGCAGCCAACATCATCAATGCTGCAGAGCGACTCCAGTGGGCTCACCTGTCCTGCTTTGGTCATAATTTGCATTTAGCAATCACCAAAGCAATCAAATCTGATCAGCGGTGTGAGCGATCTCTAGCATTGTGTCGGAAGATAGTCAGTGCGTTTTCAATGAGTTGGAAGCGAAAAAGGGACCTTGCTAAGGCACAAATGAATCTTCAGCTATCAGAGCACACTCTTGTGGCAGATAGTCCTACCAGGTGGGGTTCAATGTCAAAGATGGTAGCCCGCATTTTGGAGCAAGAAAATACCATCCGTACAGTCCTCAGTGCAGACAGAAAGGCAAGTCACTTACTTCCTACCTGGCAGGACATTCAGGTGCTAACTGCCATTCACCAGGCACTTTCTCCCCTCTCTGCTCTAACTGACATACTCTCAGGTGAGGAGTATGTGACTGTATCTGCCATTCTACCAATGTTGCAGCTTATTGAGACAAAGCTACTTAAGGATGAGGCTGGTGACTCACAGCTCACTAAAGACATCAAAACACACATAAAGCAGGACCTCAGCAGCCGTTACACCATCCCTAAGATTTCTGAAATGGGTTTGAAAATTCTCCAAGTGGCTACTTTCTTGGATCCGAGGTTTAAGTGTCATTTCAGTGGTGACACTGATGTAACAGACATCAAGGAGACTCTGCACGAGGAGGGTGCTAAAATCATACAACTTGGTGTAGCTTCTCAGCCCTCAATATCTGAAGGGTCATCAACTTCTTCTGCTGTTGCAGGTCCTCCATTCACCAAAAAGTGTAGCCTTGGTTCCTTTTTCAAGGATTCTACAGCTGAAGAAACTCAACCAGTTCTATCACCTGAGCAGCAAATCAAAGCAGAACTAGATACATATGAGGCCATTCCCAAATTAGACCCAGAAGAAGATCCGTTACATTGGTGGAAAGTGCAGAGTCCAAGATTACCAGGGTTGCGTAAACTTGCACAGTCATATTTATCAGTTTGTGCAACAAGCTCTCCTTCTGAACGTCTTTTCAGCACCTCGGGCAACATTGTCACCACTCAAAGAGCTTCTCTTAAGCCAGACAAAGTTGACATGCTTGTGTTTCTGGCCAAAAACTTAGCATAACCTTTACATAATATTTATTTTAGACATGTGATTCTTATATCAGACTATGTAGCTTAATCAGCAGTTTTGTTAATTTTCACTTTCTAATGTCACTTGGTCTAGTTTTTGTTGTGTTGGAATATTAATTTTAATTCAATATTCTTTTCATCATTGATGCTATATTATAATGCATGATCTATACAGTGGTACTGAGATGGTTTTGCTAGCCAGCTTCTGAAATAGTAGGTATGTAGTCATACCGCAATATTTTTTTTAGAAATACCGTGATATGAAATATATTAATACCGCCCACGACTATATAATAATAATATTTAAATCACACCCTCACCAGTAGCCGTCCCCGACACTGTGGTCACAGTGAGATCAAAGTCAAATGTGTACTCAGCTGGAACATACACTCCTGGAGACTCTTCACGAACAACTTCAAAGTAGACATCAACAGATCCATCATCTTCAGCAACCTCTATCCTGGAAGCGTTTAGTCTCACAAAGATCTCTGTAGAAAGAGATGGAGGACAGTCAATGTAGACAAGATGGAAGGCAGCCAGTGTAGACAAGATGGAAGGCAGTCAGTGTAGACAAGATGGAGGACAGTGTGAATTTGTGCATATTTATATATATGTATATATATATATATATATATATATATATATATATATATATATATATATATATATATATATATATATATATATATACATGCATGTGTGTGTGTGTGTGTGTGCTTGCATGCGTGCGTGCGTGTGTATGTGTGCGTGTGCGTGCGTGTGTGTGTGTGTGTGTGTGTATGTGTGTGTGTGTGTGTGTGTGTGTGTGTGTGTGTGTGTGTGTGTGTGTGTGTATGAATGTGTTAATTTGTTTGCATCTATGTTGTATGTGCATGCACAAATAAGAGAGTGATCTCTAGTGTACTAATGTATTAGTGACTATTGAGGATCTCATGTAATGATGGTGATGATATCAGTTTACATGTAAGTGTACATGTGTTGTACAGTACAATGTGAATTTGTACAGCTGCATGTACATACTGTCATCATCAAGTATGGAGAAAGATATAGTATGTTGTTCAGCAACAATTCCAGTCAGTCCATTTGGTCTGAGGATGACACAAATGAATGATTCAGTAGCTTCTGATATCATATCATTAAGTATTGGAATTGACTCTGTAGATGACATTGTCTCTACACGTTCAGTTGTGTCAAAGGTAACAGTGTGAACCTTGGATATGAAGTCAGCTCCATCTGTAAAAACATGAAAAAAACAGATTGCCGTTAAGTATCACGAACCATGTTATATTCAGTACAGGATACTCATTTGGATTAAGAATTTTGTTAGTTAAAATATAGACTGCACTTCAGGACTATGGTTTCTGTCATTGTTCGTGGGCTTTTTGTATAGTTAAGCACATGCGCATGTGGGACATGTCTGCGTTGATTCGGAGGTGTGAAAAGTTCGGTCTTTTTGCAGCTGCTGTTCTCAACTTATAGTAGATACAGAGCGTCAAACAAGGGATTAAAGGGCAACTGAACCCAAAATATTGGATACCTATTTTATGTCAAAATTAGATAATAGACTTCTAAAACCTTAAAAATTGTATCAAGGCTTGCTTGCAATCAACATTTCAGTGGTACGGTGACCACAAATTCATGCCTCCCGAGCACCATGTTTTTTTACGATCATGACGTCAAAATCATAGTTTGCTGGTCGTTTGTACGGCGTAGATGCTACTGTAACAGTTTGAGCAAAGTTACAACAATGGAGATTTGCTGGAAGGAGCCGATTCTGGCATAACCGAAAATGACTAGCTCAGTACCATCCTTTGAAGAAGCAATACGTTAATGTACCGTGATGTTTGTGCTTATAAATGCTGAAAAGTAAAGCCTATGCTAGCTATAACACCGTATCAACTTCGCTGAATTAAGGCAAGTTAGGTCTATACTAACCTAAAAGATCACAGTCAAGTAAAACTAGTTGTTCTTGATTGTACTGTACCAAATGCAGCATTGGTGAATACAGATAACAGAGCTTTCAGCACTTTAGGTACAGACTCTGTAGATGACATTGTCTCTACACGTTCAGTTGTATCAAATATAGAAATACCTAAATATCGTATTTTTGATAAGCGAGCTTCAAGGATGTTAGTTCGGCGAGTGCAACAAAAGTAGGTTCTTGTTCTTTCATTTGTGTGAGCAATCAGGCATGATCTTCAGAAAGAGAGAATCAGCGCATCAAGGGAGTGCATGTTTACAAGGATAATCTCATGGGTAGCTTAGAAAGCAAGCGTCATCATTGCAGGTTATATACCAGGTTAGTCTAGCGAACGAATTCACGGAAGATGATGAAACAACCGCTAACCAGGTCCACCAAAAGCTCCAAGAGAAAAGCGTCAGCCTGTCTTTCGGAGAAATACTCGGTCATAGAAAAGCGCTAAGGTGGAATTATTGAGGGAGAAAATGCTCTATTCGACACCTTGCGGTTTGTCTCGCCATCTTAACGTTTTTGCAGTTTTTCGTTTATTTCCGGTTCTTTTTATTCCGTTCCATTTCTGTACATTCTTGTACAAAAACAAGAAACGATTTACTGCTTTGATTCCAGTGAGAACATGGGTTCCATTGACCTAGTCACCTCTGAGGCAGTGGTTCCCGTAGTCTAACCTATTTATCCTGTTTGATGATACAAAATTGCATGAGATGAAATTGAATTGATTAAATCAAACCATGGCCACAAACCACAATCATGGGCCTTGGAATGCACAATCACTGAAGAATTATATGAACATACACATGTAATACTCATGTAAGTCATCAGCAGAAAAACAATGTCAATGGCTGTGCATACATGCAGCCATTCCATATATCAGGACCCACATTCTATCACTATGATCATGGTATACTGAGTGTTGAAATTGTAGACAGCATCTAAATGAATCCTTTTGTATTGTATTGTATTGTATTATTTAATTTTTAAGAGGAAATAATGCCCCATTCAGCCATGGCTGGTTTTCAAGGGGGTCCTCTTTAATACATGTAACAATTCATAAACAAAAAGCAAAGAAAGCGGAAGAGGAAATCACAACACACACACATAGCCATGTCAACAAGAAAAGAAATCATGAAACACAAAACAAAAATTACAGGTATAAATCGGCAGCAATCTTGAGCTGATTCACAGTAAGTAATGATTTAGATGATTTGATTGATTCAGGCAGTTTGTTCCAATCAAGCAATCCTTGTCACACGGATTAAAATCATTCACAAACAGCAGTCGTGTATGCTACATAGTATGCTCATTTTGCACCCATAATCAAAGCTGCTGTAAGTAACAGTTTCAACAGATTATGAACATGTCACTTAAGATGGAATTTCATACTTTGCCCTTAAAATACCACATTAAATTTAGTACTACTTTCCAATACTGGTCCAACCTCAGAGAATACTATGGTATCACACGGTATCCCCGTACAGGAAAAAGTTGACCGATCTGAATTTAGCTCAAATATTATCGCGATAATACTATTTATTCGGCATATTGCACAGCACTACCTATATAGCTGATCTTTCACCCTGCTCCCCGTGCCCCTTTCTTTCAAGTTCTGTACCATCTACCATGGATTGCCCCTCCCTTTAGTTTTTGATATCTACATAATTCCCCCCAAGAAACTTTTGTAATGTAGCCATTATATACATATATATAACATGAGTTAATTTAGATGAGTCAACACGTCAAATGGTATACTACCCACTTTCTGCTTCCACAGGAGTTGCCTCCACACAAGTGAAGGAGACTTGAAATGGTCTACCATATAATCCTTTACTCTTGAGTTGTACTGGATGAGATCCAATAGACTCAACTACTTCCTGAGAAAGTCCTTGGAAGGATACTACCACAACTACAGAGATATTCTCATGGTAACATGATTGTACACGGCACATTCACAAATCACTCACAATCATTGTCTATTATAGACACACTGAGACTGTCTGATCCACCTGGTCTCAAATGTAAGTCTGGTACATCAGGGAGTTCAAATTGAACAGAGAAGCTCCTCTGTCCATCAAATCCATTGCTGTCAATAGCTATCACATTGAACACAGATGATGATAGTGATCCAGGTGTGAAGGTCACAGAAGGAGTTTCAGTAGAGTAGCCAGGGTAGACGTAGTCATGTAATAGACCTGTAGAACATCACATTGTTCATATAAAATTTTCCTTCACATGCAGCAAGATTCTATCCTGCATGCAGTGGGAGTTGAGTGGGGACCTTGCAGCCGTATATACTCGTCCAGCTATCACCCCTGGAATGACACAATTGCCAAAAAAAGTAGACTCAGTGTTTGGTATAAGAAAACCATGCATTCTCCCAAGTGACCTGATTTCATTGAGTCAGAATTTACATAATATATAATAAACCTATATACACGTACTAGAAGCAGCTAGCTGTTTTAGGAGTGTGTCAACATAAGGAAGAGCTATATATCTGTTGGGAAGTCATATCTCCTCTCCCTTAGAAATACATGCCGGTGCCCCTTCCCATGCAGCCCTAATAAGCACAATCCAGTATACGCAGCATTGCTCTAACAATGCTGCATTGTCATAGCTAAACATATAGTTTTATGGGTGACCATGCGTGAATATATTAAGCATCAGGTATATAGAGGGGATGATTTTCCGTGATCACGAAAAACAATGCTATCAGGTTTACGAACAAGTTTTACTTCAGCTTTATATTTTTCACCTTCATTGCAATTTTGAAGAAAATTGGCTGCATTTTATAACTTTGCCAAGGTGTAAATGTTGCAACGAAGGTGAAAAATACAAAGCTGAAGGATAAAACAGCTTCGCAAACCTAATACCATTGTTGCAGAGATAAACTGTTTCTTGTTAAAGTCCTTTTGTCTTTCAGCAGTCATTTTTGTTCGCCTATGCTTCCTGTTGTATATATATATATATAGTGTTACACTTCTGGAACTCGTAAAATCTGAATGAAGATTGTGTATATAGAGTGGTCATAGAAATCTGTATACTTTGCTGTACGTTATGGAGATCCCCAAACTCCAAATACTGAATGGAATTTTGCCTTATATATTATAAAAACTCATTGACGATTCAAAGTACTATACATGCATGCATCCTCACTCACTAGCGCTTCCATCATGGAATGTTAGATTTACTGTAAACCACTGATCATATGTTCCTTGTGCTGTCAGCTGAATGCCAACATTACTACCTTCAGTAACAGACACTGATGAACTGTTGAACAGAACTGTCACTGTAGGATAACCTGGAATTTCAAAGTGAGATTTCCACAATTTTTTTTCATAATTATCATAATTATATATATATATATATATATATATATATATATATATATATTATCACAATGTTGTGATTGTAGTTACATCACACACACACACACACACACACACACACACACACACACACACACACACACACACACACACACACACACACACACATACACACACACACACACACACACACACACATACACACACACACACACACACATACACACACACACACACACACACATGCACTTATGCACAGGTGCATAGAAACAAGGAAAGTAACTTACTGTTAACATCTTTTAATTCAATGACATTTGTCTTTCTGATAGTACTACATGTAGCATTTGAGGTTGTAGTGGCTACAAGAATAACACTATAGTATAAGTATAAGGTAACAAACGCATACACACACATGCACACACACATACACACACACATAGATACACACTTACACACTTACACACACACACACACACACACACACACACACACACACATCTATGTATGTATTACATCTATGTAGCAGAGTTTCTTTCAGGATAATGATCATGGGCTAATTATAATAACAAACATTAAACTAATAGATAGAAATGGAAGGGGGCAGATATGTACGTACATCATCATAGAATCAGATGCCTATAAAACACATGCAATACAGTGTTGTATGTGAATGGTATCGTAGGGGTATATATATATAAATTATATATATATATATAACTAGAGGGGTCTGGGGGTATGCTCCCCCAGGGAAAAATAGAAGTTTTAGGTTGTATAAGGTGTCACAGGGGCGTAGCCAGGATTTTAGAAAAGGGGGGGGGCAAAGAAATGAGCACATTGTGGTTTGAACTTGGCCATAATATGAATGAGTTAGCCCTAAAATGTGCCCATGAAGTGTATTCTAAATATTGAATTTCATAATACTCTTGCGTACTGCCAGATTTATATGTAGCAAGTCTTAGCATTCAGTATCCATTGGCAAGATAGATATTTGTTCCAAGTGATGCATTATATTAGACACAGTCACATGCACTCATGATATAACCAGTCTGCATGCATCTGGGTGACCATTCATAACCATAGTAGATAAAACTCACTCTGCTTACCATTGACATATACTGTAACCTCTGTATCAAGTTGGGTCACAGTAGCTCCACTTCTAACACTTGATTGTATAACACTATATCTGACAGTGAATTCAGATGTAGTATCTTTCAAGCTGACAGTAAATGGAGTAGAAAGCTGTTCACCAGCTACAAAGGTGACATTATCTGTTTTTGCTACAGATAAATAAGAACATGTCAGTATAATAACAGACAAATGAATGTAAACAATGGAACATGTTTATCTGTAGCTTTATCACCTCTTGTAATGCAAATGTATCTTGAGCTATATTATATTATCCAACAGCTACATAATGAATATGCATGTATGCATGGGTTAAGTGTAACGTGTGTATGAGTGTATATATGCATAATTATTATGTGTATATATATACATGTACATTGCACATGAATAAATGCACAAGTTCATGTATGTATTGTTGTGTGTATTCACAAGTGATGGGTGTGCATGCATGTGTGTAATTGTGTGTGCTTCAATACCCAATTCCATAATATAAGGATTCCAAGCCAAATTTCTACAGTTTGTATGCATGTATATAGTATAGTACAATGTCATATTGTTATGTGCATGTAGTACACACCATATATAGGTCGGTATATCATGTTGTGCAGTAGTGCATGGCAAAGTGTTTATAATATATAATAGTATGCACATAAGGCATGTCATGGTATCCTGCAGTAAAATATATTATTAAAATGGCAAAATGATTCATGGCTAATCTTAACACGAATTTTGCATTCATGGTAGTAATATTTAGCACTTTTGCATGTTCCAAATAGAACCTTACCAGTAGCTGATCCTCCTACTGTGGTCACAGTGAGATTAAAGTCAAATGTGTACTCAGCTGGAACATATACTCCAGGAGACTCTTCACGAACAACTTCAAAGTAGACATCAACAGATCTCTCATCTTCAGCTACCTCCTTTCTGCAAGACTTAGTGCTAACTCTCACAAAGATTTCTGTAGAGAAGAAGATAGAAAGTGGGACTATACAAGGTGGTGGAGGACAGTTAATGAAGATAAGATGGAGGCCAGTCAACATGGCCTGGGGAGCCACACCGGCCACTCCAGCCATGGCTGGACCAAAGATTTAGGGAATCTTAAAGAAAAGAAAATTAATACTATTATATGCTGAAAAGAGAGGCTAACCTACCTGTCAACTTTGTTTCAAGTTTAGTAGATCATACAAAGTGACATTCAATCCTATTTATACATTTCTGATAGTTTAGGCTTGATTTCGATCAGTTAATCCCATTAAGAAGAAAACGCATCAGTTCGATTCGATCAGTTAATCCCTTTAAGAAGAAAACGCAAGTTGCGTTATAATCAACCATTTCTATCACGTGGAATGCCTCGAAAAATGGCTTCCCCGAATGTAAGCACAACTAGTTTCAGCAAAAATAGTAGTACGCAGGTAGGTTATGTGCATATTGAACTTTAGAGGGGCGTTTCTGTGGTAATTAGGAATGTGATCACATTGTAATGCCTTTGCGAGCCTGATCATGCGCTTTTTGCGTGACCAAAGGATGACCAGTTGTGACGTGTTGGTGAATGCTCCTCTAAGACAGGATCCAAACCACTGCTAGTGCTGAACGACAGTTAGGTTTTGTGTATTTATGATGAATTGTCGAGTTAGGTATCCTCTGCGTGGTTTTGTACGAGCGAATGCCCTTGAAACCGCTTGTTGTGTGTACAGATTACTGATGAACTGAGTGAACTGTACATTGATATTGTGCGTACTAATAACTCTAATGTTTACAAATAGACTGTTCGCTGGGCTTATCAGTATCAGTACCTTACAACAAGTGATCTCAAGGGCATTCTTGGGGCATATTTCGTACAAAACCACAGAGGGGGTAACAAACTGACAATTCTTATCCTAACCTAATGGCAATAATAGCTGCCTGTTGAATCGTTGGAGTCAGGGACAAGATACAGCTGCTATAAAAATTGAGAGATGAATACACACGTGTAATCTAAGCCAGCTTGCAGCTTCCGTGAACGGTACCTAATCGTGATGTAATGTTACGTATACGCAAGTGTGACATGTCCCACATGTAAGATGTCAACAAAATGGCCGCCCGAAAGTCTGCTAAAATCACCCCCCCCACTTTTCTTCCGTTTAATGTGTTTATGGAGTATAACAAGCACATAAAACATTACTACAACTACTGAATGCTACAACAGTCCACTTAACTTTGTTGTCACAGCTTCGCAAAGCCAAAAAATGGCCATAAATTCGGACCTTGAAAATAGGTTTAGTGCAAAACCCAGTCATGTAAACCATCGTTTAGAGCTGCCATACTTTGCTAAGAACCTTCGAACAACAATATCTAAATTTTCACCGTGGTAGAACTTACCATTCCTCTCCGTTCCTGAGATGTCCAACGAAATGTTATTTTTCATCCAAAGTAAAACCACAAACTTGGGGACATGTCGGGAATGGAACATGCTATCGAAATCTACCACGGTGAAAACTTAGCTTTACCTATAGTGATCTGACTCCTGCGACATGGCTCCTCTACACAAGCGTTTAGATGACCGGGTTTTGGTAAGAATCTCAGACACTAAAGAAGTCTCTTTCTCGCCGTTTGTCACAAGGCTGTCATGCGATATGATGACGTCACCCACCAAAGTTAACGATCGGTGAAATCGATACTCCTTCCAACGCGAATGAATATTTTTAAGAATGTTTTGAAAACACTCAATGCGCATACGAAGACGATTTTCGATACAATTCTCTTCTGTTTGATAACAAAAAGGCATATCATTCGAGTGAGTTCATATTCTAACACGTGACTAAGGCGTGCACATCAGTAAAACGTGTTAGTATTAAATCAAATTCCTTTGCAAACCACACAACGCCCCTTGATTTCCTGAAAGGGACATGTTATATCTGCGTATGCCAAAGTCACTCGACATTGGTGTGACTAAGAGGAGAAGAAGGATATTTGCAGATATATATAAACTTCTTCTCAAAACGCGCCGATGAAAACGACCCGCTGGAGCTTCTAGAATTTACAAGCTTGTTAACAAAGGATAAGACTAACTTTTCACCGTAGCACCTCTTAAATACTTGTTCCTTTTGTTTTAGGTGCACATGCACATGTTTGTGAAATATTTTCCCCAAAAGACCAGAAAAACTTGCACATCTTTGGAATGAAGTGGAATTTCTTAAGGCGCTATATACTAGAAGTTAACAAAGTGGAAAAATAGAGATTTAAAGAGTAGCATGCTATCAAAATTGACAGTGGTGAAAATTTAGCTTTACCTATTGTGATCAAACTCCCGTGACATGGCTCCTCTACACAACTGTTTAGATGACCGGGTTTTCGAAAGAAATTCACTCGTTGCAAAAGTCTCTCTCTCGCCATTTGTCACAAGGCGGTCACGCGATATGATGACGTCACCAACCAATGGTAACGATCGATGAAATTGATATTTCTTCTAGCACGAACAAATAACTATTATAACGTTTTGAAAACACGAAATGTGCAGACTAAGCGATATTCGATACAATTCAGTTCGGTTTGAGAACGAGAAGGCCTATATTTCAAGCAGACTTCATTAACATTCACGTGACTAACGCATGTATATCAGTAAAACGTGTAAATTTTGAATCAAATTCCTTTGTAAACCACACAACGCCCCTCTGTTTACAGAATATGCACATTATACCTACGTTACTTCGATGTTGAAAATTCTTTAGAATAAGCTTAATGTTTGTTCGCAAATACAACATTCCCGAATATTGGGACTTTTACGAATCTCACATCTGCGAAGCTTACTTCTATGTATGTGACTTGAATTTCTTGCATTTTCACAAGGAAAAAAGTTATATTTTTTTGGTTGCAAAATATACGTATTTCTACTGAGCGCTATGTAATGACGCATTATCACGTTTACAGATGAACAAAAGTGGCGTAGGCAGAAAAGTGACAAATTCTTGAGATTTCTGAACTTTGTCACCTAAAATCCCCATTCCCTGAGACCAACTATAATGCCCCTGTACACATAGCCTGCATATGAAATTTGAACAAATTTCGCTAAGATTTGCTTATCTCCCACAGCCACACATTGAGCCACTATAGTGGCCTGTCCACAACAATGCGTTTTCCGTGAGCGCGCATGTCCCACAATAAAAGGTTGAGACATGCATGCTGAGCAGAGAACATATAACTCCAACTGAAATAGTTATAATGAAAAATGTACTTTTGGAGGGTGAGAAATGACAGACAGTGTACAAGAATACTTGCTTGGAAAGTATGCGCCGCAGATCAGACTTGATTCTGTGCCGCTTTGTATAGTTTAGTTGGGGGTTTCTCGGGCTGTATCTACCCTGAGAAGAGTGATACACCACTGTAAAGTTGTGTTTGTAACAAAGATGGCACTGGAAGGCGAACAGGTACTATGCACAGCTTGCAATCCACGGAATCCAATCTGTCTTCGCTAGCTCCATATTTTCGAATTGGGCACACACAAGACAAGAGATTCGTCCAGGAATAGACAGCTAATTCAACCTAAAAAGCAACGAAATCTGCTGAACTGCTCTGAACAAACTGTTGCGTTTTTTGCGTTTCATGCATATTCATCGTATAATTACGGTTATTTCCGCATACTATGATTATATTTTGCTTGTATCTTTCTTTATACACAAGCTATCACTATGAAACCTGTATTGTTGAATTCAGTGTTGAATTTCCAATCGTTTGCATGGTCGCACGTGAAAATCAGTGTAAGTTACGTCATCGTGCAAGACTGCAGGGCGAGCCACATGCATTTGTGGTCCGTGCAAGATAAAGGGTTAAGGTACAAAAGGGCTTTTTGCCTTTTCAAAGTTGATAAGATTCGAAAGATTCTGCTATATATCGCTAAACCACTGTAACCGCCCGTTACTGATGACGTGTTATATACAACGTTTACCTTCTGCTGGTAATGACGTATAGGTAAAATGTGACAAATACCACTAATTCCACAACTTTGTCACCGGTAACCCCCAACTTACGAAAGCACTATAATGCCCCTGTGTGGGCTGATCATGTGATTTAAGCACGGTAATTAAATACCGCTTAAGGTCTATATTGTCAGTATTACTAAAAATGGGTATACTGCATGTGCAGCACTATAGTACAGTCAAATATATACATGGAGGCTGTACTGTAAAACAGTTGTACACAAATATATAAAAGATAAGACCCTAGCTGGCTTCTCTGCTTATTACATCACCAATGCATGGCTTACCATTAGTGTCCTCGATAGCTACAAAAACCATTGTAGGCTCCACAGGTACAAGATTCACCGGGTTGCTGGTGAATCACTGCTACAAATGTCAGTCCAAAGTACTCTGTACCCTCAGCAATGTTGTCAGAGAGGAGTTCAATGATCAGAGCACTGGATACCAGGCCAAGAACTGGGTCAAAACTGACCACACCCGTTCCCACCAAAGTTTCTGGATCTCTGTAGTCAACATCTACAAGTAAGAAATTGAACTCAACTCACTACATCAGGGTGTTCACTACATCAGGACTCATACACATTATTAGTGTACATTGTAGTAAGTCCTATGTCCGTTATATACACAGGTAGGTTATGTGCACATCGCGCTTTAGAGGGGGCACTTCTGTGGTAATAAGGACTGTGATAACATTAAAACGCCTTTGCAAGCTAAACCATGATGTCTAATTTGCATGACTGAAGGATGATTAGTTGTGATGCGCATGTTAAGTTTTGCGTATTATTGTGAATTGCTGGGTTAGTTATACCCTGTGTGTATTTTAAAGAGCGAAAGCCCTGAAAACACTTGTGTACGGTATAGATTACTGACGAACTAAGCTATACATGTACAGTGTGATTGCTCACAATACTAGCTCAAATGTTTGCTAATGGATTGTTCGCTAATTTGTGCCTTATAACAAATGTTTTCGAGAGTATTCTTGGTCAATAGTTCTTACTATAAAGTACACAGGGGATACATAATCTGCCAATTCATAACCTAATCTTTGTTCAGCGCTATCCGAATGCTTTGAAACACAATAGTAGTTGTCTGCTGTCATGAAATCAATACTACACATGCAATCTGAGCCGGGTTGCAGCTTCTATGAAGACAACCTATTCAAAAGTGATCTGCTCAGTAGAGTTCCAACAATTCCAAGCTTGTTAATAAGGGTACAGCTAACGTTTCACTGTAGGGCCTGGTGAAAGCTTGTTTCTGTCATTTTAAGTGCACGTTTGTTGTTTCAAAGAACTCTTCATCGTAGTTAGCTAACCTCAACACAATCATTAAGTATTCCACATATTGGGATGGAGTTGAAATCCTATACATGTAACAGCTTCCACTTTTTCCCTTCAATGCGTTAGTACGAAGAAAGGAAAGTGAAAATATACTTACTATGGGGTCAAAGTGTTCAAACAGCTTGCTTGTATCTTCATTTTTCCCCATTGTTTATTCCAAAAGAAGAATAAGGGGTGTATTTGTGACCAACTTTGCAGTGGCCATTTTGAATTTGTGTCAGGGAAATCATTGTATCCAGGGTTCATTATTGAGAGGTTCAACTGAATTAATATTGTACAATCATGGATAATCAAAACTTATATACCACGATAATAATAATAATAATAATAATAATAATAATAATAATAATCAAAGAGGCAATGCTCTGTCAGTGTTGGGCTCTCTCATCCCATCACGGAGACCAGACGAGGCTCAATGCTTCTTTGAGCAGTAGAGAGGCAGTCAATTTTTGCATGTCATTGTATGATTGTTGCCTGTCAACCTTATTATTGTCATTATTATTGTCTTTGTTGCTATAATAATATTATATTATCAGTATTTTTGGTGTATTATTATGTATATTGTATGTGTTGGTGTTAGTGTGTGCTAATATATATGTAATTACACATCTTATTATTACATGTCATAATATGCTATAACAATTTACCATAATAATAATAATAATAATAATGCACTGTCATAGATTAATATAGTACATAGTAAAGTGCATATTTTATTATATTATTGAATATTATGTAAAACATGGCTGCATTGCAGATAATACAAGTATGGTAAGGGTACATAGAATCTGTAAAACTTTGCTGCCAAACACAGCATGCAATTGCAATATTTAACTCACTAATTTCAGCTTCCACTTCTTTCTCTGTAACATCTGCATCCAGAGTGAAGACAAAGATTTGTACTTGGAATGGTTTAGGAAAATCAGTAGCCAAGAGTCTTATGTTGGTAACAGTAGTTCCTTCTTCTACAGTGTAGGAGTCCTGCTCAAAGCTCACTTCAAGAGCTATGAAAGAAATAGTACTGAAAAATAGACTAGTGACGCAGAAGCATTATCATACATGTCATGTATACTGTAGAAAAGTACATATAAGAGCATACAATATATCAATACAGTTCAATCATTGCTGGCACTAATTAAAAAGATACAGATGATTCTTTTAAATTTATAATAAAATATTTTAAATTAAAGTTAATATTGCTTCTTGAATGACAACTGAACCACCATGACTATACATTGCCAGTGGATAACACAGAATTCAATTAAATTTATTCTATAATATTTCAGTGAGAAGAACATTGATCCATAAGCTAATCTGACTGAATACAAAACTACTAGAAGATCTCCTATTGGCTCTGCAAGTCTATATTACGTATAGACTGAAATACAGAATGGGAGCACTTTGGTTGGTATGCACATACAACTATATATAATTGCTTATTATTCCTGCATATGCATGTGAGTAATGGTGTGCATGTGCGTGTGTGTGTGTGTGTGTGTGTGTGTGTGTGTGTGTGTGTGTGTGTGTGTGTGTGTGTATGTACGTGTGTGTGTACGTGTGTGTGTACGTGTGTGTGTGTGTGTGTGTGTGTGCATGAGAAAGTGACTTCAATTAGGTGTATGTATATATGCATTACCAGCTGATGAGGATCTCATAAAATTTCAACAATAATATTGAAGATTTAAATGTCACCATGTATACTTGCACTTGTACAAAGTCTAACGGCGTGTACATACCATCATCATCGAGTATGGCAAAAGAGATAGTGTTGGGATCCTCCACCACAATTCCATCTACTCCATGTGGTCTGAAGATCACACAAGTAAATGATTCAGTAGCTTCTGATATCTTATCATCTAATATGAATATAGGTTCTACAGTTGACACTGTCTCTTCAAATCCAGTGTTATCAAAGGTAACTGAGTAAACCTTGGATATGAAGTCCGTTCCATCTAATGCAAACATAATTAAAAGCAGACTGCAGTTTTTCTAGTCACATTAAGTACGCAGGTATAACATGTCCCTTTCTAGAAGTAAAGGGGCGTTGTGTGGTTTGTAAAGGAATTTTATTAAATAATAACACATTTTACTGATGTTCACGTGTAAGTTTTCGAAGTCGCCCGATTAATAAGCCTTATTTGCTCTCAAACAGAAGAGAATTTTTATCAAATTTCGTCTTAGTATGTGCATTGAGTGTTTTCAAAACGTTCGTAAAGTTATTTGTTTACGTTGGAAGAAGTATCAATTTCACCGATCGTTACATTTGGTTGGCAATGTCATTATATCGTGTGACAACCTTGTGACCAACGGCGAGAGAGACTTTTTCAATGAATGAGATTCTTTCGAAAACCCGGACATCTAAACAGTTGTGTAGAGGAGCCGTGTCGTGGGAGTTAGATCACAACAGGTAAAACTAAATTTTCACCGTGGTCGATTTTGATAGCATGCCCCATTCCTGATATATATGTCCCCAAGTTTGTGGTTTTACTTTGTGTGAAAAACAACATTTCGATGGACATCTCAGGAACAAAGAGGACTAGTAAGTTCTTACACGGTGAAAATTTAGATAATGTTGTTGAAAGGTTCTTAACAAAGTATGGCTGCTCTGAACGATCGTTTACATGACAGGGTTTTGCACTTAACCTATTATGAAGGTCTGAATCTGTCATCGATTTTTCGGCTTTGCGAAGCTGTGACAACAACGTTAAGTGAACTGTTGTAGCGTTCAATAGTTGAATAAAAGTTTTATAGGTTTGTTGTACTCTTTAAGTGTACTAAGCAAAAGACAAGTGGGGGGCGATTTTAGCTGACTTTGGAGTGGCCATTTTGTTGAAAATTCACATGTGGGACATGTCACACCTGCGTATAATTATTACTACTACATTGAAACCTCTTTAATCTGACTACACCATAATCATTCTCTCTTATCCGAATGCATGGTAAAATACAATTTGAAAACCTTCTAATCAGACATTTTTTCACGTTCCATTGAGTATCAGATTAAGGAGATTTCACCATATCAATAATATTGCAGTCTGAGGGCCAAAAAGATTGGGAGAAGGAACCCCCCCTCCCCCACAACACACATGTACATATTATATATAATATAGCTTTCCCCTTGACTTTATTTCTTTTCACCTACGGACCATCTACCATACCTTATACCCCCTTAGTTTACTAAATTAAATGCATCCCCACTCCAAGACATTTTTAAAAGAATAATTATTATTCTTATGGCGTTCGATATGCGTATGATCAGATTCTATGTATGATTCAAGAAATAATGAGATTGACGTACACAGGTATGTTATGTTGGAAAACAGGGAGGATAGTTTATGTACAGCACGATTGTTTACACAGCTACTTTGTTTACATTAGAAGGAATTTCACGCTATGGTCACATGAAATTGCAAACTAAACGCCTTGAACAAAAGTTTGATCAGACGAAAACATTCCAAAGGCTTCTTCCATTTCTAATTTTGTATTCTGTATCTACTTCAGAGACAGGTTTGCCCGTTGATAAAAGCTAACTCAGCGGCTTTTCTACCAGTAAGCACTCGCAAGCTAGTTTGGTTTGACGTAATCAAACCATGTGACTGCATGTGATATTCGACGAAGAAGGAAGATGACTCTACAAGAATATTTCAATTGAAATTCCGGTCGTGGAAGTTATAGGTTTTGTTATAGAAACCTTCAGAGATTGTTCCTAAAGGACCAAACCCTCAGAATAAAAAAATGAATCTTCGTGCGTTGTTCTATGTGTTTTATGTCCAGCGGTTTGTGTCCGGATGGGTGCATTTCTTTTGGATAACCTTGGACATAAAAGTCGTGGAATGGAGCAACGATTTTAATTTTTTGATTTCGTAAGTTTATACTTTGTTCAACATTCTGAACCTATTTTGTGTGCAAAACCCCCGATTTATACGATCGGAATTTGCCATCTTTGTGTTTCATGTAGTCCTGACGAGATCCACAAAGACAATATAATCTTCAAGTTACTTCATAAGCCATAGTCTGCTCAGGTACAAATTTGATATGTATGTCCTTGATCATATATAAGCATATTTCAAAACTGTATATCTTGTTACGTCGAAAATCAGGGGTGGTTGTAATAGTGCTTCGATAACATCCGCCATTTTGTTGTTATGTCCAAATCGGACATAACCTACCTGCGTAAAACAAGTGTAGCATACTTCTATGGACGCCCTTTTATGGACTGTTTACGCGGCTGATTTTTTTCTTACGGAAGATTTATAGGTAAATAAATGGGTTCACACGTGAGGAGATATCTACAGGAACAAATCGACATGAAGTGCAATTTCTTTTGAAATTCAAGCGTTCAAATCAAGGTATCATCTTCAAAAGGAATGGATGTCTACAGAAATGTTTATCGTAATGCGGATTAGACTAGCAGCTAGTGCTAGACAGCCGTGAGAATGACATGCTGGCCTTAAGTCAGCATTTTCAAAACCTTTAAAGATTGTCGAAGGAAATCAAACCGAAGGAGGAAAATTCTACTATATTGTTCCACGAAAACACTCACATCTACTTATCGAGGATGTTCATACGTGGCCACCATTTTTATGATGTGTCATATAATAATGCACATTGTCAACCGTAATTTTGTTGAATTCTTACGAAGTGTGCTTCAGGCGTAATTTTCAGCAAGAATGGACATTTTACACCTGAAATTATGGGCGTAATTCAGCAGTCAAACATCCACTTTATTATTTCTTGTACCTAATGGGTCTATTTAGATGAGTCAACACAAACTAATGGAATAGTAGTACCCACTTTCTGCTTCCACAGGATATGCCTCCACACAAAAGAAAAAAACTTGAAATGGTCTGCTGTAGAATCCTTTGCTCTTCAGTTGTACTGGAATATATCCAATAGACTCATGCACTTCCTGAGAAGGTCTTTCAAAGGATACTGCCACAACTGCATCATAGAGGCAATATTCCATTCTATAACAACGAATGCGGCTCAACTCAAAAGTCACTCACAATCATCGTCTGTGATAGACACACTGAGTCTGTCTGGTCTACCTGGTCTCAGACGTAAGCCTGGGACATCAGGGAGGTCAAATCGAACAAAGAAGTTTCTCTTTCCAGGATCATATACATTGTTACCAATAGCTATCACATTGAACACAGATGATGATGGCGACCCAGGTACAAAGGTCACAGAAGGAGTTACAGTAGGATAGTCAGGGTAGAGGTAGTCACGTAATAGTCCTGTAGATAGACAACATGTAAACACTACTTTATAATACAGCTGCAGTTCTTATATTGCTTTGGTATGGAATCCATGCATAGTACATGAACACTATGCATAATGCTATATAATGTGTACTCACGACCAGTTCCATCTTGGAATCTCAGATTTACTGTAAACCCCTGATTGTATATTCCTTGTGCTATCAGCTGGATGGCAACACTACTACCTTCAGTAACAGATACTGATGAACTGTTAAATAGAACTGTCACTGTGAGAAAACGAAAATTTGTTTTTAGTAAAATTGACAGTATATATACTATGTGTGTGTACTACTATAATAATAATGTGTGTTAATGACAACATGCATGCATGGTGTAGCTTCCTAGCATACAGCTGGATTTTGGATGGAATACAGGCTGCCTTGATGATAAATCATTAGCAGTGTACTATATGCATAATACATAAGTCTAAATGCATGCATGCATGCATATTATGCACGCACAACTGCACAGTTACATATATATATATTCGTAAGCATGCCTCATAATATCTTGTGTTGATATAATTTTGCTAGTTTAGCTAGTGGGTGATTTAAGGAGTTGGAATCTCAGCATTATAAATTACCACACAGTATCAAATCGTACTATAATAATGGAGTACAGTATAGTACTCCATATGTATATGGGATTGATATGGAAGCATGTCGACCACACATTAGTGCAAATTTGTTTTTCCCCAAAAAACTAGTGATATGGAGCACAACATGAATAGCTTTGAAAAGCGGATTTTGGAGCATTTTGACTGACCCACAAGACAAAGTGGTCTAAAAGCATCATAAGCCCACCTCTTTTACAAAAATTCGAAGTACGCTCGCTGAGGTATGGGTCTGTAATACCATTACCATTTCAAGATGCTTCTGACTTATTCTTCTATTTTTTTGAACTAAGCTATAGGTCACCGGGAAGGGTCCAGAGGTGTCATCTTCACCATACAGTGAGCTCCGATTGTTAGAGTAAAGTGCCTTTTGAATGTTTGGAAGCAATGGAACTTGCATTTCTAAGGCGAGAAGATTCTAATAGGAAAATCCTATGCACTATTTGCCAGATACAGTCGTTTTTGGATGAGCAAAATGGCTACACCAGACGTCGAAACGCAAGGGATAAAACAGAAAACAAAAAGGATCTTGGGGGTCGGATTGGTGGTGCAGCGGCTGTCACGCTCGACCTCCACGCACAAGCCCCCCGGTTCGATCCTGGTCGGCGACCCTCTTTTTCGCTCTTTTTCTCCCTTCCGCGTATGGCCATGTGCCCATACTGAGCGGTCTGCCAACTTTGGCCATGTGCCCATACCGGCTGGGAGTCTGGGTTGCACGTGGGTCACTTGTTTAATGGTCGTCAACTTTAGTTATACTGCTATAGTAATCTTTTGTTGGAGACTTTTGCTTCTAGGTGGGTACACTGATTTAGAAAAGTACTTAGTTGCATAAATTTATTTTCGGCAAATTTGTGTTACAGGATCACATTGTAAAAACATGTGTGGGATGTATAGGAACTTACAGTGTGCACTCAGTCCAAATGAACTCAGACTAGCCTCTTGTATGCATAGCCCTTTGCTCATCTAACCCTATGCCCATCTTGCCCTTTGCCCACCAAACCCTGTGCCTGTTTCAGAACTTACCCTTGCTCTACAGTGTGTTTTTGGAGGTCCTGGAGCCTTTTTAACAAAGTCTTTTACATGGTCCTAGTCAAATCTACGTCTACTGCATTGGTTTATATACCCCCTTGTAATTTAAAAATACATTGACTATTTTGTATGAACTAAAATGTATATAAAAGGATTTTTTTCTGTAAAACCTTATTAATATTATAAAGGTATTGATATAGCAGTATACCAAGTGCTTTTAACTACAAGTATTTTTCTCACTGGGTGGTTTTATTGCTGTATATAGCATCTACATAATATTTTAAACATAATTTCACAAACACTCCCAAATACCAGAATCTTGGGCTCCACTAGTGTCCAATTGCCACAATGGAATCAAGACAAGAATATACCAGATATTGTGTGTCAAGATCACTAGACTGTTCTCCATTTACAGATCCTGAACATGAAACTCTACAGATCACTCTGTTTGGTAGAAACATTAACATTTGGCTATATATCATGCAATGTTAATAAAATATATTCATGATATCAGTTGCACCAATGCTAGGGACATTAATAGTATTTATTGTTTTATTAGGCTTTCAATGAAGGATGATAAATGATAAACAATTAAATTTTCATTGTATTAACTATAATAATTATGATGCAATCAAATTGAAATTCTATAATGGATATACCCTGCCTCTGCAAGAATCAATAACCTTCTCAAGATCTATTAAATTTAATAACATACTAAACTATTGATAGACAACTTGTTAACATTCCTTTAATGGAGATAGTGAGAGTCAAGAGGTTGCACTAGTAATAAAATTAAATTGTATTACGATTTGATGACTTTTTATATCAAGGAACCGACTGGGTAGTATTTGTGGCAATACCCAGCTCACCCATCTTAAATATCTATGGTTGAAAAAACAAGCGATTTAAGTTTAAAAAACTCGTGGGCCGCCAACGGCCCCGGAAACTCGAATTGCTTGGAAATTTTCATTATTGACTAAAATAATACTTCAAGGAACTCTTCTGGTCTAAAAGTGACTCTTTGCTGATGAAATCAGGAGTAGATGAATGAATTTCACCGAAATACAGTGCGTAACGCCTAAAGAGTAGTTTCAAGGCACCAGTGCGCTAAGGGTGATTATTTCTGCAATCGACTTCCGCCGTTCCTGTCTTTTGTGCGCGTGGTTGCACCTGGCAACGTTCTTCATTGCCTATGAAGGAAAAGTAAATACGATTGCATTCACCGGGAATGGCGCAAAAATGCAAACTAACATTTTGGGATGTATGGATAGATGCGTACATTGCAAAGCGTTAGTTAGGGTTTTTGTAACTGTAGAAGCGTTCTCTGCGGTTCTCTGTGGAAGGATTCGAAGGCCTGCGATCTACTTTTACGAGCGAGACGGTGTTCAAGTACATTCTGTGTCATCTTTGCATATAATCCAAAAGTACAATCTATTGGACTACTCTTGCTAAAGAATAAAAATAATAGCTCTTGCAGCGAGAGTGTACGAAGCTAAGAGCCTGCGCAGATATGAAATCCTGCTGAAATTGAACAATATTCGATCGCAGAACGAACAAATTCTCAGCTACAAAGGTGAAAATCACACAAATTCAGGTATTGGGTCACTCCGAGCATTTCAGTGAGTTTTGAGGAATTGCGAGCCAAGACACTGGTACAATGAGCTAAGCCGGTAGTGAAAAGACTTTCTACTTGAAAGGCTCGCCGTTCCCGGTGAATGCAATCGTATTTTCTTTTCCTTCATAGGCAATGAAGAGCGTTCCCAGGTGCAACCACGCGCACAAAAGACGGGAACGGCGGAAGTCGATTGCAGAAATAATCACCCTTAGCGCACTGGTGCCTCAAAACTACTCTTCAGGCGTTTCGCACTGTATAGCCAAAAGATTATGTACCAACTTATAAAAAGTCTTAGCGTCTGCCATGTTGTTGACATAACATATGATATAATATATATATATATATGTGTGTGTGTGTGTGTGTGTGTGTGTGTTGTGTGTGTGTGACAGTTGAGAATACTAATCAAATATTATACACAAAAGCCATTTTGAGAAAAATGCGAAGAAATTTTATTAAGTTTACGCATGCTTCCGACTGTACCACGTGCTTTAGCTGATCGCAGGTAGATTATGTGCACAACCAGCCAACAAGGGGGTGTTTCATGGTTTTAAAGGAATGCAATAAAAAAGAATCACTTTAGCGAATTTTGCGTGGGTTGGTCATGTGCAGACTGTGTGGGTTCAGCCTAGATAATTCGTCATATTCACTCTTTGTCTTCTCTGAAATAACTAATCCTCTATGTCACAAAAATAAACAAGAATGCCAAAAGCTCAAGCGATAAAATGTTAGCTACTGTTCATAGGGACCCTTTGTTACAGTAGTAGAACGTATTGCAACATCGAAGATGAAGTCACCTGATAATCGTGTGTCAAAGCCTCCAAGACGGTTTTCCTCGATAACCAAATTTCTTTTGATAAGGTGGAGATCTGAACGCTTACTGGAGACGCTGAAACTTGGCAAGGTCATTGAAAAGGATGAATCTAACTTTCTCTGCGTCGCCTCTTGAAAGCGTGTTCCATTCCTTTTATGTGCATGTGCTTGTAAGTTTTTTCCTTCCGAAAACTGCAAAACCATTATATCTCAGGGGAGAAGTGGTATTTTGAAAGGCGATGCAGTGAAAAGTTAGATATTGTTCTTGGGAATCCTCCGAAGTAAGTAATGTACCACTAGCCAGCCGATGAGTATTCCGCCTTTTTAGTCTAAGATTATTTTATGATTTTGAATATATTACAAGCAAATAAAGTAGACAAGCATTCGTTTGAAAGGTTCATACAACATACAACATCTTCGAATTCGTTTTGTTGATCAGCTACATACAAAAGGAAAAAATATAGGTGTGAATACAAGCGACTTTTGTGGCCGCCATTTTGTTTTATGTGCAAAGTGCACATAACCTACCTGTGATGGTACATACGTCGAGAAGGACATGCACTTTCTTCTAGTGTTTGTTTCGTGTTGATAGGTCATCCTATGACCGAGAATGAACAGAAAATGTCGCGTATATGATGCATAAAAGTTTAGAATGCTCTCAAATGGGGGGGGGGGGGGGGGGGTTGATATAAAAATGGCAGGTTTTGAGTATTAGTATTGAGTATTGAGAAAGACGGCGCAGACCAGCCATCTTTTATGCTATACAGATAGCAAGAACCACTAACAGCCACATGGACCCCCTGTATTTTAACTTACTTGTATTTCCGTATTTGTGTGTGCCTTCAATTAGGATTTTAAATTAACTTAGGTCTATGAGCAAGTGCCGTCATTAAACTCTATAATGACCAGTTACAAGCAGATTGATGCACAAATACAGCCACAATTGGTCCAAAACTGTCTACAGAAGGGTAGGGGGGCATATTCTTATCTTATTAGTTAAGCCAAGGGGAGCGGCCATATTCTTACCTCATTAGTTATTCATAATGGCGAAGAAGAAGGTAGTTGTCCATACGCGAAGTAACTTAGATGGTTATATCTCTTAAGCAAACGCTCAAATTGTTACCAAACTTCATATATAAACAAAGTAGACACCATTCTATTGATTTATGAAAAATCTCAATTTCGACAATATTATTCGGTTTTTATTCTCGACTACCACATATGGTAACAGACTATTTTACTAGTGTCAGAGAAGCCAACTCTCATGCATTATGCGTGAGACTCGCGCATTATGCGTGAGACTCACGCATTCAGTGCTGATGTCACTCTATCACGCAAGCATAAGCATGGTATCACTCATTTCCCTTTATTTTTATGCATTGTTATTACAGTTAATTGAATACAAATTTGAGCATAAACTGAACGGGACATCATTGGATACAGGTGTCTAGCACTGTGACAATGTAAATCACACTACACTCAATCAGAGACAACCATGCACACAATCACTGCTCTCATACAGGACAACTGGGTCTTTTGTGCCTGAAACCTGTAATAGTCACAGGTACTGTTACTAAGTTGTCATGTTGATTAAGTTGTTATGTTGCCATGCATTATTTTTATCAGTTTTGAGTTTTATAATGTCAGCACTGGGTACTGATAGGTCCAGCCGACACGTCTCACTTCTACACCATGCAATGTCACTCATTTTGAAGACAAGTCTCATGCATACATGAAAAACTGGTTGGTATCTCTGCAGTGTGCGCATGTGGTACATGTCCAATTAGGGCCAAAATGGCGCAATATACGTACATACCTAGATTTTATCTTTGTTTTTCTACAGATGGTGAACGGTTCAGCCTTTAAGTTATCTGAACATGAACAATATTATGTTTTTGCTAATATTTGGAAGCGTTTTAAGGTTCTTTATAATTTCGAGCAATTTACAATACCTGAAGGGCAACGTATAGGAAGAGACCAAAAACGCCGGTGGGCACTGGGAAAAGCTCAACGGGGAACAGCAAACCTATTAATACCATAGAAAACTGGATTATCTAGCGATTGTATGTTGCGGAAGTGAAAAGTCTCTTCCGTTCGTGAGCAATTTATAAAAGACCGCAAGAGCAAAACTACTGCAAGTCCGAATTTCGTCGAACCTTCAAGTTTCAACTGCCGCAACATGGAATGGCTAGATTTTATCGAAAACTAACTTTTAAGTAAGCTTTGGTTCATTCAAAATCTCTTTCCCACCGCCCACCGACGTTTTTGTGACATGTCCAACAAGAAGGTGACCAAGAAGCTCAATCACGAGAATATCATGTGATATTTATGCCTCTGCGATGTTTTGTGACGTAATCTTGACAGCTGGGTTGACAAGTTAGGACTGAATCACGAGCGAACAGCGTGACTAACAACAAATTTATGCGGCGAACATTAACTTTTATCACTATGCACTCCAGTGAGCCTAGCCCATTTTTTGTTGATTTGAATAATCAAATATAATGTATTAGTTGGAAATTGCTTGCTGTATTTTTTATGATATTCACTAGCCAGCAATTATTATTACTAAAGGTGTTTTGGTCCATGCCAGATGAGGACACTGATACAGATTTTGGCTCATGCAGTCTTTCCCAGACTATTCGCAAGGGTGCATGGTATATAATGGGGGTGAATTAGTGACGGTCTCCATGGGCATGAGACTAGTATATATAGAAATCTTTATATCCTATATGTTCGGATGATGTGAAATTAAGATTTCTATGACAACTCTTCTCCGTACTGTATCGGATAGCATGTCAAAACTGCTATTAAGATTCACGGAATGGTTAAGATCAAATTAACTTTGCCAATATTGAATGAAAATGCCGCTTGTGTATACTGCTTCAACGTACTTAAAAATATATTATGAGTATCTTGATGATATCATGCAAAATTAATACACATATGTCTTATTCTTTTCGAGGTTAATGTACTAGTCTTGTAACGGTTAGTGATGTATAGCTCATTCTGCTATACATTGCTGTCGTATATTCGTACTCACTAATCAGCGCTAAGAGCGCGAACTACGTACGCGGCCTCTATAATAATAATAATTTGTCATCCATAACTCACCAGTACTGGTCTGGGCTTTGGACAGAGTCTAAAGGGAGCGCAGACAACCAGCGTTCACGAGGGAATAACTCCAACAATTTCACCCGGGTGGTCCTGCATGACTATAAAATGAGAATATTCTCACAATTATCCTTCACCACGTGCTCTTGTGAACCGATCAAGCGTGCACGCGCGCGCGTCAGAGTGCACGGGTCTAGCAAGCTGGACAAGTGATTGGATGCATAATAGGCTTAGCTATGCTAGAAAACCTGTGATCGATATTTGCTATACATCGCCCATGCAACACAGTTATACTGTTATTCTTGTCAATGAACTTGCCTGTTTACATAGAAATTATAGTCCAGAAAATTTGCTGCCTTCAGTTTTGCATGATGAAATGTTCAGGTCTATAGCTCTTCAAGAGCATAAATTGCCATAATACAACAGCCGAATTGTGCATGCTTTCAGTATAGAGACTGAGTGCACATGGTCCCCATGCTATTAAAATGTTTATATTATGGTCAATGAGCAGGTCAACAGTGGTCAGCATGCACAGACATGCGGGTTGTCTTTAGCACTCGGCCTGTTTGTGCCTCATAAACTGCATGATTGTGTGTGTGTGTGTGCGTGTGTGTGTGTGTGTGCGCGCGCGCGTGTGTGTGTGTGTGTGTGTGTGTGTGCGTGTGTGTGTGCACACTTGCTTGGGGGGGGGGGGGAGGCATAGCATACTTTAATCACCACATACAGCATGCATTATGACACCATATAGTCCATACATATTATATACTTCACTATTTCAATTTCAGAAAACTGGTTATAATTATTATAGTTCCAAAATGGCTTGGCAAGCTAGGTACAAACAAGATCAACATAAGGAAGTGTACTAGTTTTCTTTATCACACATGATCTCTTGTGATCCACATCTTCAATGAATACAGCAACGTGTTGGCTGTGGTAGACAACTCCTTCAAGAGTCTCCAGTGAAAGAAAGAAATGTTCTTTCAGTTCAGGAAGATCATCTTTCAGTAGCCGAACTGTCACAGTCTGTTCTTCATAAAGAGCATCCACTCCACTGAATACTAGTTCTTGTGTTAGCAGCTCATAATCAGCTCCTGCAGAAAGCACGTAACAGCAGATATAAGTAAGGTTTAGTATAACACAGTCCATAGCCTCAAGTGTGTGTGTGTGTGTGTGTGTGTGTGTGTGTGTGTGTGTGTATGTGTGTGTGTGTGTGTGTGTGTGTGCGCGCGCGCGTGTATATCTGTACATGTGTACTGTACGTGTATGTATGCATGCACATGCACATGCACATGCACACGTGTGTGTGTGAGTTTTGGTGTGTGCAAATATGTGCATGCATGCTTCTACATGCATATGCATGTGTGTACATGTGTTTGTGTGTATATAGTATGTTCATGTGTGCGCGCGTGTGTGTATGCATAATATTATGCAGTTGTATGTATACTTATGTGTGAATGGCATGCTTATATGCATGTGTAGGCATAAATGTATTTTGTGCATGTACTTGAAATCTATGTATGGTCATATATGCATGCATTTGTACATGGACTCCAATCACACGTCATATGCACAGATTTTCTTGTAAACAAATTTCTTCACATTTAGCAAGAAATTACCTTCTTTAGCATTTGAGAAAGATGATTGGCTGAAAACATTCAAATGCATTTCTCGGTCCATGATTCCTGACCTGGATACATTCAAGCTAACCAAATGTCCTTCAGAGTTTGTCACTCTTCTCTTCAGGAACCCCACAACAATGGCTATAATGAGAAATAATATTATACTTACGTACGTATTACTTAGTATTGAATGAGTTTACATATGAATAACTGCAAGTCATATAGTGTCACATGCACATACACTTGTACACACACACACACACACACACACACACACACACACACACACACACACACACATACACACACACACACACACACACACACACACATACACAGACACACACACACACACACATACACGAACATGCACACACATGCAAACACACGCACACACACATACACACACACACACACACACACACACACACACACACACACACACACACACAATCATACTGCTATTAGGTGGGTCATCGGTTATGGTGACCATGGCTGATTCAGGATCACCAGGAGTTATCTTCCTGTTCTCTTCTTCCTCGTCAAGCTGGAAACATAGCTCTAACAACTCTGGACC
>CAUJGJ010000336.1:1700922-1705922 GCA_963170055.1 Halisarca cf. caerulea
AGGAATTGTACTGGGATGGTAAGATATGTCCTTTGTAGAGAGGTTTATCATGTCCTTATTTGGGAGAGTCCACTATCAGAAGTTCCACGGTAAAAGCATTGGACAAAAATTCATCAACACAATTATCATAAATTCTCTTCTATCACTGACTGGTTATTTTTACCAGTAAAGAATGCATTTGATCTGACTCCCAAACCAATACCCACCCACCCAACAACACACACACACACACACACACACACACACACACACACACACACACACACATACACACACACACACACACACACACACACACATACACACACACACACACACACACACACACATACACATGTAAACACACAACACATACACACATATGCAAACACATGAATATATACATACACACACACACACACACACACACACACACACACACACACATACACACACACACACACACACACACATACACACACACACACACACATACACACACACACACACACACACACATGTTCACAGACACAAGTGGACATACTGGTCACAAAAGGATCAGAGATGGACAAGACAACATCAAATGGTATGACAAAGGACTGTTTGGCTGTTTCTATGATGACAGTGATGGATCCATTGTCTTCATTGGATGAGTAGGCATCCATACTCAGTGAGACACAAACAGCTGGAGAGAGAGGCAATGACATCGTGCTATATACTAAAATAGCAACAACAGTAGTGGTTTCCTACCATCAGTTGGGTCATCAGTGATGGTGACCATGGCTGACTCTGGATCACCAGGAGTTATCTTCCTGTTCACTTCTTCCTCGTCAAGCTGGAAGCAGAGCTCAAACAACTCTGGACCTTCCAACAAGTCATCGTTGATAATATCAATGACATCTATTGTAGACACCAACATCCCAGGTTGAAAGGTGACTGGAATTAGAGTATGACTGAAGTCATTATCAACTAAAGTGGAGTGGGGAAAGAAACTGAGGTGTGATGAGGGAAAAAGTGAGATGCGGGAGAAAGTGATGTGAGGTGAGGGGGGGGGGGAATTGAGATGCAGGAGAAAGTGAGGTGAGGTGAGGGGGGAGAACGTGAGATGATCTGGGAGAGAATTGTAGAGGTAGGATGGGGGACAAAGTGAGGTGGGATGGGTGAGGAAGTGAGTTGAGATGGAGAGAATGGGAGAGGTGAGGAGAAAGTGAGGTGAGGAGAGGAGAAAGTGAGGTGAGGTGGGGGAAAAGATTAGATGAGGTGGGGAAGAAAACGAGATGAAGGGAGGTGTATTTCCACATGGAAAAGTGTTGTGTACAGACTGCATATAAATGTGGTACATCTGATATACTTCTGAATCACTATACACATGATATCTACAATTGGGATCTCTACATCTGTCAGGTACTCACTAGTAGCCTTGTTGGCCCCGTCTGGTATCTTAGTGTCTGGTATGGGTCCATTGAGCTGTGAACACGGCAGCACTTCCACTGTAAAGGGATACTGAATGTGTCCGCTGATGTTGAGGTGGACTGAGAGGTCACTGCCTTCTTCTACTGAGTACTCTCCTTGCTGGAAGTAAATGGCAATGTCTGGAGAGAGAATGAGGAGAAACAGTGATTGTCTTGTTTCATTGTAAACTTGATGTCCTCTCAATTCTCCACACTCTACTGGTGACATTGGGAGCAGCCATCTTGGCTGAGCAGTCCACACAGAGGAGCATAAGCACACGGTCGACATGTAAATCATATATGCACAGCAGACAACGACCATATTGTGCACAGGTGAGTACTGCACACAAAAGTACCATCATCATCTTCAATGGTCATCTTCAGGGTTCCATTCTGAATCTTGTGGCACATGGAAATCAAAATGACTCTAGACAGTGTCACTAGGAACCACTCATCCCCTTCATTCAGGTCATCATGTAATATGTCAATTATCCTTTTCTGACTCTTAACTCCACTGGTTTCAAAATGAACACTCAAATTCTGGTCGTCAAAATCAGTTCCACCTCGAATATAGACAAAAATAGGGAAAAAGTTGTTCAGGAAAGAGTAACTGTGTGGCATACATAGGTGTGTACAGTGAGGGGTAACCACAGGTGGTGGGTGTGTACAGTGAAGGGTAACCAGGTGGTGGGTGTGTACAGTGTGGGGTAATCACAGGTGGTGGGTGTGTACAGTGAAGGGTAACCAGGTGGTGGGTGTGTACAGTGTGGGGTAATCACAGGTGGTGGGTGTGTACAGTGAAGGGTAACCAGGTGGTGGGTGTGTACAGTGAAGGGTAACCAGGTGGTGGGTGTGTACAGTGAAGGGTAACCAGGTGGTGGGTGTGTACAGTGTGGGGTAACCAGGTGGTGGGTGTGTACAGTGTGGGGTAAACACGTGGTGGGTGTGTACAGTGTGGGGTAAACAGGTGGTGGGTGTGTACAGTGAAAGGTAACCAGGTGGTGGGTGTGTACAGTGAAGGGTAACCAGGTGGTGGGTGTGTACAGTGTGGGGTAATCACAGGTGGTGGGTGTGTACAGTGAAGGGTAACCAGGTGGTGGGTGTGTACAGTGAAGGGTAACCAGGTGGTGGGTGTGTACAGTGAAGGGTAACCAGGTGGTGGGTGTGTACAGTGTGGGGTAACCAGGTGGTGGGTGTGTACAGTGTGGGGTAAACACGTGGTGGGTGTGTACAGTGTGGGGTAAACAGGTGGTGGGTGTGTACAGTGAAAGGTAACCAGGTGGTGGGTGTGTACAGTGAAGGGTAACCAGGTGGTGGGTGTGTACAGTGTGGGGTAACCAGGTGGTGGGTGTGTACAGTGTGGGGTAAACACGTGGTGGGTGTGTACAGTGTGGGGTAAACAGGTGGTGGGTGTGTACAGTAAGGGGTAACCAGGTGGTGGGTGTGTACAGTGTGGGGTAAACAGGTGGTGGGTGTGTACAGTGAGGGGTAACCAGGTGGTGGGTGTGTACAGTGAGGGGTAACCAGGTGGTGGGTGTGTACAGTGAGGAGTAACCAGGTGGTGGGTGTGTACAGTGAGAAGTAACAAGGTGGTGGGTGTGTACAGTGAGGGGTAACCAGGTGGTGGGTGTGTACAGTGAGAAGTAACAAGGTGGTGGGTGTGTACAGTGTGGGGTAAACAGGTGGTGGGTGTGTACAGTGTGGGGTAAACAGGTGGTGGGTGTGTACAGTGTGGGGTAACTAGGAGGTGGGTGTGTACAGTGAGGGGTAAACAGGTGGTGGGTGGTACAGTGAGGGGTAACCAGGTGGTGGGTGTGTACAGTGTGGGGTAAACAGGTGGTGGGTGGTACAGTGTGGGGTAACCAGGTGGTACAGTGAGGGGTAACCAGGTGGTACAGTGAGTGGGTGGTACAGTGAGGGGTAACCAGGTGGTGGGTGTGTACAGTGAGGGGTAAACAGGTGGTGGGTGTGTACAGTGTGGGGTAAACAGGTGGTGGGTGTGTACAGTAAGGGGTAACCAGGTGGTGGGTGTGTACAGTGTGAGGTAACCAGGTGGTGGGTGTGTACAGTGAGGGGTAACCAGGTGGTGGGTGTGTACAGTGAGGGGTAACCAGGTGGTGGGTGTGTACAGTGAGGAGTAACCAGGTGGTGGGTGTGTACAGTGAGAAGTAACAAGGTGGTGGGTGTGTACAGTGTCGAGTAAACAGGTGGTGGGTGTGTACAGTGTGGGGTAACTAGGAGGTAGGTGTGTACAGTGAGGGGTAAACAGGTGGTGGGTGTGTACAGTGAGGGGTAAACAGGTGGTGGGTGTGTACAGTGAGGGGTAACCAAGTGGTGGGTGTGTACAGTGTGGGATAAACAGGTGGTGGGTGTGTACAGTGTGGGGTAACCAGGTGGTGGGTGTGTACACTTTGGGGTAACTAGGTGGTGGGTGTGTACAGTGTGGGGTAACTAGGTGGTGGGTGTGTACAGTGTGGGGTAAACAGGTGGTGGGTGTGTACAGTGTGGGGTAACCAGGTGGTGGGTGTGTACAGTGTGGGGTAACTAGGTGGTGGGTGTGTACAGTGTGGGGTAACCAGGTGGTGGGTGTGTACAGTGAGGGGTAACCAGGTGGTGGGTGGGTACAGTGAGGGGTAAACAGGTGGTGTGTGTGTACATTGTGGGGTAACCAGGTGGTGGGTGTGCACAGTGAGGGGTTACCAGGTGGTGGGTGTGTACAATGTGGGGTAAACAGGTGGTGGGTGGGTACAGTGAGGGGTAACCAGGTGGTGGGTGTGTACATTGTGGGGTAACCAGGTGGTGGGTGTGCACAGTGAGGGGTTACCAGGTGGTGGGTGTGTACAATGTGGGGTAAACAGGTGGTGGGTTTGTACAGTGAAGGGTAACCAGGTGGTGGGTGTGTACAGTGAGGGGTAACCAGGTGGTGGGTGTGCACAGTGAGGGGTAACCAGGTGGTGGGTGTGTACAGTGAGGGGTAACCAGGTGGTGGGAGTGTACAGTGTGGGGTAATCACAGGTGGTGTTTGTGTACAGTGAGGGGTAACCAGGTGGTGGGTATGTACAGTGAGGGGTAACCAGGTGGTAGGTGTGTACAGTGAGGGGTAACCAGGTGGTGGGTGTGTACAGTGAGGGGTAACTGGGTGGTGGGGGTGTACAGTGAGAAGTAACAAGGTGGTGGGTGTGTACAGTGAGGGGTAACCAGGTGGTGGGTGTGTACAGTGAGGGGTAACTGGGTGGTGGGTGTGTACAGTGAGAAATACCAAGGTGGTGGGTGTGTACAGTGTGGGGTAAACGGGTGGTGGGTGTGTACAGTGTGGGGTACCCAGGTGGTGGGAGTGTACAGTGTGGGGTAATCACAGGTGGTGGGTGTGTACAGTGTAGGGTAACCAGGTGGTGGGTGTGTACAGTGAGGGGTAACCAGGTGGTAGGTGTGTACAGTGAGGGGTAACCAGGTGGTGGGTGTGTACAGTGAGGGGTAACTGGGTGGTGGGGGTGTACAGTGAGAAGTAACAAGGTGGTGGGTGTGTACAGTGAGGGGTAACCAGGTGGTGGGTGTGTACAGTGAGGGGTA
>CAUJGJ010000336.1:1710922-1713422 GCA_963170055.1 Halisarca cf. caerulea
TAGCATCCGTCACCATGGTAGCAGTATGATTATTCAGTGATTTTATATTGTATAAAACATGGGTGTCTAACTTGTCCAGGAGTTTATACTTTGAAATCTTGATTTCACGCTTTGCCTAATACCTCTCTGTATAATGCTCCTTGAGTAGCTTTACGAAGAAATACTCACTGATTTGAACCATAAAGAAGCCAATTTTTGCCACTGCAAGAAGCAAACTTGGCATCGTAGCAGAGAAAGTCTTCTTTAATGATTCTTACTGTCGATTTCCTTCTTAAACTCGATTTTTACCATTCAAATGGCTTCGTCGAATTTCTAAAAGTTAAGAGCACTTGCCCAAAGTCCACGAACGGATGTTATAATAGTTAAGACATAGGCACTCGGGCTGTATGGCATATAAAATGCACTCGCCTTTGGGCGGGCGCTTTGCACCCTTGGGATTCATTATTTTATATGCCATACAGCCCTCGTGCCTATGTCTGAACCATTGAATAATTCTCTATATAGAATCTGATGTAGCCAAACAAACTCCCTATCAGTGACACCTCGAAATTAATCAACAGCCATACTTCTAAATTACTGTTTTGTGAATAAACAATATGAATTTCTTCAACGTTGGCATGAGATGAATCTGCCATACAAGTGCACGCCAGTAGTAGTACATTGATGCACTGTAGATCACTTTATACGTGAGTGAAAATGCAGGGGGCGCCATAAATCTGGCCATCCACAACATTTAACCATCATATCAATATCACGACAACAATTCGGCAATGATGATGATTGGAGTTTAAACTGACAATGCACCTCCCTCTTCACACACATTGTGCTATCTAAAACGCATAGATTAATTTTGCCGATACTACCATCAAACAGAGACAAACAACTTGACTCCTATAATCTGAAGAATAGGTTGATTCAGGAGAAATACTCAACTTTTATATACAGTGGAACCTCTATTATCCGGGCAGTGTGGGACCGAGGGGTGCCCGTAACACAGAAATTGCCCGTATCTCAGAATTCGATCATCATTGCTTCAAATCTAAACCAAACATACACGTAGATATACAATATAATATACCTCAGACAATATAATAATGTAAGTCATACAATAAAGCATGCATGTATAGAGTTTCTTGTGTCATGCCAAAGTAGTATAATAAGAAAGAAGTCATTATCACATAATAAAACATGGCTGTTCTTTGCAAAATGGCTGCCCGGTAGACGGAGGTGCCCGGAACTCAGACGACCAGATAAAAGAGGTTCCACTGTACTAAAGCACTCTTCCCCACACAAAAAATACATAGCGCACACAGTACTTGAAAGTTGGTGGAATTAGTGTAACAAGTCCTCCATTTACTCTGCCTTAAATTAATGAATTTCAAAATAGGCTAAGACATGCTGACTAGCATTGGATATTGACAATGTTTACATCTAAACCATCAGGCAAGCCAAAACAATTTCCGTGGTCCTTTAAAGAATTGTGTGATAGCCAGTACACTACTCACTGAGTTCAGCCTCCACTTCTTTCTCTGTAGCATCTGCATCCAAAGTGAAGACAAAAATTTGTACTCTGAATGGTTCAGCAAAATCAGTAGCCAAGAGTCTTATGTTGGTAACAGGAGTTCCTTCTTCTCCAGTGTATGAGTCCTGTTCAAATCTCACTGTGAGATCTATGAGCGAAATAGAGTGTAAAATCCCCCAGTACAAGTACAGATGAAGACGCACAACTTAGTAATCATTGTAGCACTAAATCAAAACAGACCTAGCTACTACTACAAATTATTGAAAGATGATGTCATAAATGTAATAAATATAATGTAGATCCAATATCACATTGAATGAAAACTGGATCACTGCAAATTAACATTTCTGAGTTTTCCATATAATTTGTGCACAGAAGGTACTTCCATATCTTGATTATTTCAGTCGAGATATTCCTCAGCTGAGATCTTCCAACACCTTTTGTGCTGAAAGCAACATGCAGACACTAGTCTAACATATTTGAGTAGTGCTAGTACTGTTTATGTGTGCACATGCATGTTATTTAATTGTGTGTGATGCTGTGTGTATATATGTGCGTACGTGCGTGTGTGTGCGGTGTGTGTGTGTGTGTGTGTGTGTGTGTGTGTGTGTGTGTGTGTGTGTGTGTGTGTGTGTGTGTGTGTGTGTGTGTGTGTGTGTGTGTGTGTGTGTGTGTGCATGCATGCTTGTGTGTACATGTGCATGTATGCATGTGTGTGCGTGTGTGTGCACACATGGGAGAGCTAGTGAGTTCCAGTGTACGGAAGTGTCTGATGAGGATCTCATGTTTGGACATTCAGTGATGATGATGATTAACATGTATTTGCATAAACACTTAGTCAATAGTTGCATGTACCTACTGTCATCATCAAGTATGGCGAAAGAGATAGTGTTGGGATCTTCCACAACAATTCCTTCCAGTCCATGTGGTCTGAGGATGACACAAATGAATGATTCGACAGTAGATTCTGAAACCTTA
>CAUJGJ010000336.1:1718422-1753422 GCA_963170055.1 Halisarca cf. caerulea
TTTACTGTTATTCCGTGTGCTATAGTAAACATAATCAATTTGTTTTGGTTAGTTGACTGTCACTGTATGTATCAGACTGAGTATAAACTGTAAACTAAATTTATCATATGAATCATACATGTGCATGTGCTTGTTTGTTTGCGCATGTGTTTATTTGCTTGTTTGTGTGTGTGTGTATGTGTGTGTGTGTGTGTGTGTGTGTGTGTGTGTGTGCGTGTGTGCATGCATGCGTGTGTGCGTGTGCGTGTGCATGCGAGCACGTGTGTGTGTGTGTGTGTGTTTGCATGTGTGTGCGCACGCGTGTATGTGTGTGTGTGTGTGTGTGTGTTTGTGTACCTGTGTCACTCCCCATCCTCGCCTTATTGTACAATATTATACATGTACTCGGTAATATCACTAATATATTATTACAAGATTATAATATATAGATAGCATTAGGAAAATGCAGATAGAGATAGACAGGTGGGACCATAGGTTGATAGGTATATATGATAGATCCTATAGAATCTGATGTACAGATGAGTAGTTAGACAAATAATGTATAGGTGGATTTACATACTATACATCATGTAGATTAATATACTCAACTTGTATACCACTGACAGAATAATGCATACACAAATATCCTGGAATAAATCTGATATTCTAGTATTTTGTGTATCAATACATTCATTTTGCTGAATTGGAAACACACAATGTAAAGAATATCAATATTAATGCCAATTTATTGGACAGATTAATATGACGCCATTTCAATATTAACTTACTCAAATTGTCGGTAATCTTCACTGTAGCTACATTGGACCCAAGAAATTTGACTCTGTTCCTCAATTTTTGGCGGATAGTGCACTTCACTCTAAACTTCTCCGGACATTCAGGCTTGGAATCACTGACAATACTCACTGTGAATGGTGCGGAATACTGGCTGCCCTTGGAGAACAAGACTGGAGATGACTTTTTAATGAAATCCTTACCAGCTAAAACAGCCAAGGAGAAAAATCATAAATCATCCAGCATCTGAATCATATGTTACATTGCAAGGTGCAAAGTGTTCATTAGGAAAGGAGCAAATTGCTATTGGAAAATTTGTTTTGCATTAAAATCATGAAGTTCAATGTCAACTCAAATCATGTCATCGCATTTATGAGGATGGAAATAGTACATGAACTAGTGCTCGTGTATAACAATGACAGCTATTCATACCTGCAATGATATAGACAGCACCTACCACAAGGTAGCATGAGGATAAATTTCCAATTTATATGGTTACTATGCATAGTTATACTTACTACACATACACAGTCTCAATATAGTTGACTACACCTAATGTGGCCATTCCTATGTATTTGAAATGTCATAATTGCAATATTAATTGAATAGCACAGAGTACTCACCTTTGGCAGATCTTTGTATAGTCTTACATTTGACAGAGACGTCACAGCTGTATTTAGCTGGTATGTAGCTGCCAGGATTGTTTGGATCCTCCAGTACTGCCTCAAGACGTATGCTCACTGAGCCAGCATCTTCCATCACTGAATAGCTGGGATTTTCAAACCTCAGGAACATCACTAAAATATACAATTCACATGATGATCTGTGAACAATGTATTATTTAGTTGCAGGTGCATACAAAACCATGCGAGTACATATGTAGGTGTCTATATATACAGATATACATGCCCAATTTAAACAGAATAGCTACATATTATATATGTAAATAAACATAAAAAGCACACACACACACACACACACACACACACACACACACACACACACACACACACACACACACGCGCGCACACACACACATGCACACACACACACACACACACACACACACACACACACACACACACACACACACACACACACACACACGCACACACACACACACACACACATACACTCACCCCCCCCCACACACACACACATTCACACACAAACACACAAACACAAGTGTGCCTGAGTGTGGAACATCATTAACTGTATTCCTACCATCATCATCCACAATGGTGAGGTTGCCAGAGCTGCTGCCAGGACGGAGGGAGACACCTGGCTGACAGCATTTGTAAACCAGTGCAAATCCAAATGCTTCATCACACTCCGTTACATCGTCATCGATAAGAGTAAAGCTTGCTTCCAGGATGGTTGTGTTTGCCGGGACAACAACATCAACAGGAAATATATCCACAAAATCTACTCCACCTGTTGAAGGCAGTGTGAAGATCAAAGAGAATCAGGATGATGAGGAAGTCACAAACGGTGAGAATGGGAAAGAAAATAAAAACAAAACAGCTATCAATCGAAGGGAATTTCAGAGAGTAACTGGTGAAGAAAGAGCAAAACAACTGGTGAAGAAAGAGCAAAACAAGAACATAACATAGCATTGAGAATGAGTGCTTAACAGTAATAATGTTGACGCACAAGTTACCTGTTGCTAGGTTGCAAGGAGGAACTATAAGGAGCATAAAAAGACAGCGAAATGTTAAAATATTTATTTAATAATATACAAGTGTATGATAAGTGGGTCACAATCTTTATCTCCAATGCATCATTATGCAGGCACGCATGTGCACTGGCAATGCACAGAGTCTGACATGTACACACATTACGATGCACATAATAGTTGTAAAAATATATGCATAATGATAAATATAATTATGTGTAACACATAATACCTGCACATGCCAATAGATGCGGTTGTCATGCACGCATATCATAATATGTACGAACACAGAGTTGTAATAGCATGACAAGGAGTACAGTAGTTACTGCGGTACAGTAATGAGTAACTATATATGTGTACAAAATATATAATATTAATGATTATCATGATACACACACACACACACACACACACACACACACACACATATACACACACACACACACACACACACACACACACATCACACACACATGTCACACACATGTACCTCCATCAAGGGGCACCAATTCTATGCAGACAGGTATTGGTTGTGGATAAGGTGCACTCAATCTAACAGGACAAGGGACGTCTGGGTTGCTTTCAGGTGCAAGGTAAATAGTTGTGTCAATGTAGATCTCCACATTTGGATATTCACTGCCAGGAGAACCTGCATGATGGAAACAGCAACTGCTATGTGGTTTGTATATAACATTCACACTTGCAGGGTGCTTACACATTCATGCACACAAACACCCACTTTCACAATCATTTACACACTGTCAGATGCACCATGCAGACACAGCAATGGATTCTAGGGCCATGTACGTAGACGTACACAAACATATGCAGAAGTATTAACTCCCGATGACATCACACATCAAAGGAGCCACCAGGGCAATATTTAGGATACTGCCATGACAGGAGCAGTGGTCAAGGTAGTACCCACTAAGTGCCATGCAAGTTTGTAACAACAAACATTAGTTGTTGATTGTGCAAAAGGTCACAATAACAGTGTGTGCATTGCATGATCCCTCAGTCAGTGAATGTGTTACTCCCTACAATGCTAGTTGCATATGGTAACTTTTAGCATAGATGCTCTAACCTATGCAACCCATAGGTTAGAGCATCCATGGTATTACGTACTTGCACAAACACAAATACACATAATAATCATACTTATTATTATTATAAAAGCCTTTTACCGTCATCATCCACAATGGTGAGGTTCCCAGAGCTGCTGCCTGGACGGAGGGAGACACCTGGCTGACTACCATTGTAAACCAGTGCAAACCCAAATGCTTCGTCACATTCCGTTACATTGTCATCAATAAGAGTAAAGCTTGCTTCCAGGATGGTTGTGTTTGCCGGGACAACAACATTGACAGGAAATATATCCACAAAATCTACTCCACCTGTTGAAGATAGTGTGAATAATAAGATGAAATATGTATAGTATATATGGAGTGAGAAAGAGAAATGTCACTGAAAAAAGAGGCGAGTAGGATTGAATTTACAGTACAGGAGAAAATGAATAAGATTACATATCATCATGATAAGGTGTATGGCTTGAAGAATAGGCTCATGAAAGATGGAAAAGATGATTCATTTGGGAGGGCATTGAAAACCAATGGGTGCGCAGTTGCCAAATATTAAAAACAATAATTGGCATAACATGTATCGATTATACACAATTGCCCAGAATGCCCCATCACACTTAATGAAAGGCAACAGCAAATTGATGACTCATTGAATGTGATAGATGTAATGGGGCAGTTAACTTTTACTACAATTTTAAACAGAAGTATATAGAGTTGTACTGATAAAGTTCTTACCAGTTGCTAGTTTGCAAAGAGGAACTGTGGAATATAAAGAGAAAGGGTGTATATGAAAAATTATGTTATCCAGCAAGAACACAAAAGTGGCTGACTAATGTACATCTTCTTAGTATAAACCATATATACATATATGTATAGTACCTCACTTCGCCCATACAAATGCTGAACATGGGTACAGGAGCACACAAGCACAAGCACACACACACACACACACACACACACACACACACACACACACACACACACACACACACACACACACACACACACACACACACATGTCCACATGGGTACAGGAGCACACACACACACACACACACACACACACACACACACACACACACACACACACACACACACACACACACACAACACACAAACACACAAACACATATACTTGGCCCCTAAGGGGTCCAACTGGGAACGAGCCACCAGACATCAGTGAGGGAGAGACCCACTAGATATGGGTCCAGCTACCCCCACCATCCCTGATGGCCCCCTTGTGCAATCAGGGGTTGCCCATCTGTGAGGTTGCAAGCCCCACGAGATGGGCCGGGCTAGGCTGCAGCTGAAGAGCAGTGGCATGTCCACCTAACTCAGCGGCAGTGATTTCCAACCCAAAACATGGTAATATCCAGGCTAATAACATTTGGGCACCAGCCAATGACCAGCCCCACCACTAAGAGTCTGATAAAGTATTACCCAACTCATTTTTAATCATTCCGACAGGTATGATTTCACCTGTAAGCAGCTGAAATCCCAGTTTCCGTCCTTCTAAAAGTACCATCTGCAGGTAACAGGCTTAAGCTCTTAAAAAAGATTACTAACCAGCCCCTCACACCAACTGCATGGACAACACCCACCCACCCACACCCACATACCTCCATCAAGGGGTACCAATTCTATGGTGACAGGTATTGGTTGTGGGTAAGGTGCACTCAATCTAACAGGACAAGGGACCACTGGGTTGCCTTCAGATGCAAGGTAAGTAGTTGTGTCAATGTAGATCTCCACCTCTGGATAGCAGAAAAGGATATAATATATATAAAACAGGTAAATATTATGATATTGATTAATCACTCATGATGTACTATAACATTCACACACAACTTGAAGAAACCTGCATATTGGTAATTCTGCATGTATATTGATATGTACACATCATTTAGTACACAAAACAATGTGATGTTACAGTAATACATTATTATATATGAACTATATAGACTAATCAAAACTGTTATTTATTATGAGAAAAATATTATAAAATTCATGTAAAGAATATTTTGCATGCATATTGTGGTATAAAATGGCTGTATTTCCTGACCTAAAATCTGCGTCTGGAAAACAAGGGACACACATTTAAATCTTAAGAACTTCTCACCTACTCAGTGCATAGTTAGTGTCACTTGAAGATAGCTACAAACTAATAATTATTTGACACTTGTTGTCTTAGCATGTACAGCAATATTTACGGTGGAATTTGTATAAATTTACTTCATTATAGGAAGTCTATTTCAAAGGCTATAGGGGTGTGTGTGGGAGGGGGGGGGGGGCAATTTCATGCAACATATATGAATACATACACAATGTCATAGTACGTACGATCATCATCACAAATTGTAAAAGTGGTTGTGTTAGGGTCTTTTACAACAATTCCACGCATTTCAGGTTGCCTTAGGATGAAACAGCGAAGTGATTCATTAAATTCTGCAATCCTATCATCCACTATTGTAATACAGTCTTCAGATGAGGTTGATTCCAAAGTTCCAACAGCATCAAATGAAACAGTGGGGACACCATATATGAAGTCAGCTCCAGCTGTACCCAATATATTAATCAAAACAATGTCAAATAGGTTATTTTCACCATACAATCAACAACATCATACCCACCTTCTGCTTTCACAGGACCCACCCCCCAACAACTGACGAACATGATGAATGCACATGAGTATGATCCTCTGCTCTTCAGTCGTACTGGAATACATCCAACATTTTCCTTTACTGTCTGAGCTGACCTTTCAAAGGATATCTCCACAGCTAGGTATGTACAGCATATTGGAAACTAATCATCACTCATTCTAAACACTACTGTGACAGTAATAGAATCCCATCTACCCACCTACTTACCCACTACCTACCCACTGACTTATCCACTACCTATACCCACTGACTTACCCACTACCTACCTACTGACTTATCCACTACCTACCCACTGACTTACCCACTACCTACCCACTGACTTACCCACTACCTACCCACTGACTTATCCACTACCTACCCACTGACTTACCCACTACGTATACCCACATAGCTACCCCATATCTATCTACCTGCCCACCCACCCACCTACCTACCTACCCACTCGCCCACCTATTTACCTACCCACCCACCCACCTATCTACCTACTTAACTACCTACCTACCTACCTACCTACCCACCCACCTACCCACCTACCTACCTACCCACCTACCTACCCACCTACCTACCCACCTACCCACCTACCTACCTATCCACCCATCTACCCACATACCCACCTATCTACCTACATACTTACCTGCCCATGCACTTACCCACCCACCTATTTACTTACCTACCCATCTACCTACCTACCTACCTACCTCCTCGTCCATCCACCACCCACCCACTTACCCACCCATCCATCCACCCACCTACCTACCTACCTACCTACCTACCTACCTCCTCATCCATCCACCATTCAAACCTACCTACCTACCTACCTACCTACCCACCTACCTACCTACCCACCTACCTACCCACCTACCTACCTACCCACTTACCTACCTACCCACTTACCTACCTACCCACCTACCTACCCACCTACCTACATACCTACATACATGCACATCATGAAGTATGGTAATACTCCGTATGTAGGATTAACAGGAAAAACATGCTTGTCATACATTAGCGCAAATTCATATTAGCCCAAAAACTAATGGTATTGAGGCTCTATAGCTTTCCAAATAGATCTTGGTGCATTCTAACAGACCAGCTACAAGACAGGTACTTAAAAGCTTCATAAAACCATCATCTTAAAGAAATTCATAAACACTCACTATAAGGTATGGGTCTGTACTGAACACCAGTATCATTTTAAGAATATTCTTGTTATTATAACAGTGTAAAAAGACTATCAAAAGTGTATCCCACAAAAAACACTTGTAACAAGGATAAGGATAATGTGCACAGGACTAGGGAACAAATGGCAAGGTAAGAATAGGGCTACACGAGCATAGGGCACATATGTATATGTTGTGGGATGTAGGGAATTTACACGGTGTGCATTCAGTCCAACTGAACTCTGTCTAGCCCTATACCCGTCTAGCTTCATGTATGTGTAGCCCTATGCTAGTCTGGCCCTATGCTTGTCCAGCCCTATGCCTGTCTTGCCCTTTGCCCCCTATGCAAGTATATTATGTCTGTAATTGGAACATAAAACAAAATTAATGGTAGACAGTATCAAAGCACTGGAATAAATCGCCTTGCTTACTGTCAGAACAAGATGTACAGTTCTAAGTGATGCTTGGATCGATGCTTGCATGACCGTATCTACTTTGCATCTGATATAGACCCAAGCCTGATCTATTATCTTATTTGACAGCATCTGCTATCCAATTAAGAAGGAAGATGGCCCTACAAGAATATTTCAATTGAAAATCTGGTCGAAAATTTTTAGTTTTTAAATTTAAAACTTTCGCAGATTGTTCCTAATCATGATCACGGGCTTCAACAGGTACAAGGTTGGCAGACCGCTCAGTATGGGCACATGACGGCACGGAAGGGAGAAAAAAAGCGAAAAAGAGGGTCGCCGACCAGGATCGAACCGGGGGGCTTGTGCGTGGAAGTCGAGCACGACAGCCGCTGCACCACTGATCCGACCCCGCGAGACCCTTTTTGTTTTCCGTTTTACCCCTTGCGTTTCGACGTGAATAATTTGTGTAAAGAACTGATGAGTATCAGTGTGATAAACACCATAAACATGTTCAACAATAGTCCAACAACTTATATCGTTAACAACAACATGTCTAACAACTTCCATGTATTCATCTTTTTACAACTTTCAATGATTTTGCAGTTTTCCTTTAAAGCAAAGTGATCAAAGGCGGAATATTTCCACTGCAGGTGAGACAGTAGACCATCGAATCTTGCAAGAAAAAGAAACTAGAATTGTACAGCTACTTGACTATATTAATATCCCACTCAATGCACCCACTGAGAATGAAGGGCTCAAACAAACAGTGCTAAATTAAGTCACGTTCATCATGCCTGGCCTTATGTAAGTACACACACGGCTAGACCACCATGCTGATTCGAAAATGGCTGATCCAGTGAATGTATGGGACTTGCCTATTAATTTTTTTCACTTGAGAAATGTAAGGGTTGTTTCGAAGCCTACAAAAGGCACTTCATGCCAACAATTTGAGCTCACTGGCGAGAGATGAAACCTGTAGAACCTACCCGGTGACCTGTAGCTTAATTCAAAAATCTTATAATGCTACTATAGTGTTGCGGACACATACCTCACCATCTGTGCTCCACATTTCTGAAGAGATGTGGGTTTACAAAGCCTTTGAACTACTTTTCCTTGCAGCTAGTGGCTCAAAGTGCACAAAAAACGCTTATAAAAGATATTGACTCATGGCGGCCATGCTTTTCCATGTCACTCCTATACTAATTATTGTCATCATTTTGTTGAGCTGTGCTACATGTCTCCAGGAAGGATCTAGAGGTCTCATCTCTCATCAGTGTTCTCCAATTATTGACATAAATTGACTTCAGTGCCTTTTGAAGCAATACCTACATTTCTCAAGGAATAAAAAAAATAGGTTAATCCCATACATTTGCTGGATCAGCTATTTTTGGAGTGATGATCATTGACTTTAGCGCTTGTTTCTTCGAGCCGTTGCTGACAGGTGTGTTCATTGACTAATATTATTGTTGAAGCGTCAGTTTCTCTATCTTCTAAGATTTTGATTAATTGCATTCATTCTCATCTAATATATGCATGCTACACTCTGTTACATAAATAAACACAAATGTAAGTACATACGTACATTATAGTACACAGTCACATCTGATTATTCCAACACTAGTTTACCCAGAAACCTCATTCATCCCAACCTACGTATGAATTCCTATCACTAAACTGTACACTATTCTATCTAATTCATCCAACACCTCGTTAACCTGACACATTCATGGGAAACACATGTCATCGGATAAATCATATCATAATGTATCTACTTTACAGTCTTCCTACCATCATCGTCCACAATGGTGAGGGACCCAGAGCTGCTATCAGGACGGAGGGAGACACCCGGTTGGCAAATTTTGTGAAACAGTGCAAACTTAAATTGTTCGTCCACCTCCATTACTTTGTCATCGATAAGAGTAAAGCTTGCTTCCAGGATGGTCGTGTTTGCCGGGAAGACAACATCAATAGGAAATACATCGGACACAAAATCTACTCCACCTGTTGAAGGTAGTGTAAATGAAAGCACAATCAATAGTAAAAGTGTAAAGTGTAATATTAATGGCAGAAAGGTGATGAGAAGTTAAGGACATGCTGAGAACAAATGAAGGAGAATTTGTAAATATCAAGCAAACAATGCCATATACACAATGCTATAAAGGATATACACACCAAGGGGACTCAGAAAATATGAACAGAAAGAGCAATTATAACAACCACAGTTCACTACAATAATATTATACAGAAGAAGTCATATACTAATAATTTAAAAGCTTTTATACCTGTTGCCTTCTCACAACTATGAACTGTAGAATACAAGAGGAAAGTGTTAATGTGATGCACGCATACACATATAACACACATGTATGTACACATGCCAAAAAACTCAGAACACACACATAAACACATGCACATGTACACATACATGTACACACAAGCACACAAGTATGCACACACACACACACACACACATACACACACACACACACACACATACACACACACACGCGCACACATGCACACACATACACACACATACACACATTCGTACCTCCTACAAGGGGTACCAAATCTATGGTGACAGGAATTGGATGTGGGTAAGGTGCACTCAATCTAACAGGAAAAGGGACCACTGTGTTGCCTTCAGGTACACGGTAAGTAGTTGTGTCAATGTAGATCTCCACCTCTGGATGTTCACTGCCAGGAGGCACTGCATCTGAATAAGGGAAACATTAAGAGTATTCAAGTCACTACAGCTACAGTGTGTGTAAGACATTCGCATAATTATGAGGGTACCGAAATGCACATGCATGCACATATGCAGAGCACACATGCACACAAATTAGCATTCACTTTAACACTCATTTGTACTGATGCACATGTGTGGGGTGGACAGGTGGAACGGACGGAGGTGCTTCTGGCTAAGTGGCCTGGTCCAATGATATGACACAGAAGTGACCATGGGATTTAGGGTAAAATGTAGACAAAGTCATGCACAGAATTATTTCCTGATACATCAAAGGAGCTGTCAGTGCAGTATTTTGGACACTTCCTTCATAATAACCTCGCTCAAACCTGTTTCTTAACATGAAGTAAGAGATTTTCATTTGTACTACACTTGAAGACCAGTCATTGTGTGGTTGCTATCTCAATCTGTTCTGATAATTTGTTGAAATATATACATGCATATATATATATATTATATATATATATATATATATATGCAGCATTACTTTCAATGGCTTTAACATACAATGTGAATGCCACTGCAAGTAAGGGTGCAAATATCGCTAACCTTAGGAACTGGTCTGTTTTTAGCAAAAGATAGGGATGGGGGGATTTCATGCAACATGTATACCATACATACACATAGTATATACAGTACGTACTGTCATCATCACAAATTGTGAAAATGATTGTGTTTGGGTCTTTTACAACAATTCCATCCAGTTCACTTGGAATGAGGATTTCACAACTAAATGATTCAGCAGCTTCTGCAATCCCATCATCCAATATAGTGATGCAGGCTCGAGATGAGGTTGATTCCGACTCTCCAAAAGGATAAAATTCAACTTGGTGAAGTGTTGATACAAAATCAGTTCCATCTGAACAGAATATATTAATAAAAAATGTTCGCACTAAACAGCCATGTTTTATGTAAATGGCTCAGTACATTACTTTGGATCATGCAGTTGATATCATACCCACTTTTGGCTTCCACAGGAGCTACCTCCGCACAAGTGAAGGAGATTTTAAAAAGTTCTGCATATAATCCTCTGCTCTTCAGTTGTACTGGAATACATCCCACATTCTCTTTTACTGTCTGAGCTGGCCTTTCAAAGGATATCTCCACAGCTACGTATGTATAACATATTGGAAACTAATCATCACTCATTCTATAACACTACACTGTAACAGTTATCGTAAATACCGTACGTTCTCAAAAAAATTGTCAAACCTAGTTCACAAAAATTGTCTGACGAGAGAAATTAGAGTTGGTTTCCGATTCTTTCAAAATAGCTGATGAAACTTTGGAGTGGGCATGTGGGACATGTCTGCAATAATTCGGAGGTGTGACAATTTCGGTCATTTTCATAGCTTCTGTTCAGCTCAACTTGTAGAAGCTTCAGAGCATCAAACGATGGCTTAACATGTAGGCAGACGCATACGGTAAGCGTTCTGATGATTACCCTTTTCAAAGACCTGCTTTGATTCGGCAGAAGCCAGTAAGGTTTTTCCAACCCCTACTAAAAAGCAAAACACTTTGAGTGCTACATGGTGGAATGCTTCAAGTCTATTTTTCACATAAATCGCTATAGCAAAACAGTTACTAAATTTTCCAAGTGGCAGCAAAGACCATTCCTCTCCAAAGCCGAGATCTGTAAAATTGGACCCCCTAAGACAAACGTCAAGCTCTAACTAGGGATAGGAGCTAAAGCTCTCTTGCTGCCACATGGAAAGGTTGTACACTACAGATGCTCAAAGTTGGCAATAAGAAATTGTCTCCATCTTGTTTCCTCATGTAGCACCTAGCCAAAACTAAAATTCTGAAGAACATCCAGTTTGGTCACAACCAGCATGTAACAGAGCAACCGTGTGACGACAGAAAACGTCACTAAATGCAAATTTGCCATTCATATATGCCCTAATATTAGCCTGAATCATGAGATAACTGCATGACTAGTAACTTATAGGTTCTGAAAGATAACATTTTATCACTATGCAAAAAGCTGAGGAAATTGTAGAGTTTGGCTAATACATATGGCTGTGAAAATTTAAGTAACCCTAAAGTGTAGCAAAAGAATATTAAAATGTTTTTTGTAGCTCTTTGGTGCACGGTTTGTGAGTTTTGACAGACAGCTCATCACATTATTCTGCTGTCACTGCCATTTATCAGTCACACTCAGTGCAGGGGCATACGCTGGGGTTTTTCAAAGGGGGGTTACATATGCAAGGCTTAGGGGAAACTTGCCATATGTAGTGAACGTGGAGAAAATTATAATCTAAGATCTATTATCAATTTTTGTCTATCTGTTATCAATTATATCAATAATCTGTCATCAAGTTTCAACGTCAATGTTATAGACTAAGTGGACATGGCTGACCCTGCAATGCTTAGGCCTACCCCAATAGTCTAGAAAGAAGAATCAGAGTTAACTCACTCAGAAGAATCAGAGTTACCCCAATAGTCTAGAAAGAAGAATCAGAGTGAACCCACTTCTAAAGTTTATCTTCTTTTGAATCGTAAAGACAAGAAATCTATTGGGCAAGCTGCACTGACACCCTAAACTTCTAGCCTACAAACTCTGAGGGTAGTGTATATTTGGATAGGTCACTTAATGCTCATTGACAATTGAAATGCTTATTATATTTGTTTTGTTTGGTTGAATACTTTTCAGACCTGCCAAGTTTTGTCCCCTTGTGATAAGGTGGTTCTCATTCAAACCCACTGGACCCCCCCCCCCCCTCCCCTGGGTACACCCTTGCAATAGTAGGCCTACCCCAATAGAAAGACTATAGAAAGAAGAATCAGTGTTAACTTGAACCCACTTCTAAAGTTTATCTTCTGTTGAAACGTTGGGAGGATTGAATGTTGGAGAACACACTGAAGTTTTAGAAAATGGCCATTTCATCAAATTTTAGAGATATTTCGACGCCAATCCAACAATGACAAAATATGCTGAATTTTTTAGAGAATATACGGTACCTACCTACCTACCCACCTACCAACCTACCTACCTACCCACCTACCCACCTACCTACCTACCCACCTACCCACCTACCTACCTACCTACCAACCTACCTACCTACCTACCTACCTACCTACCCACCTACCTACTTACCTACGTACCTACCAACCTACCTACTTACCTACCTACCAACCTACCTACCTACCTACCTACCTACCAACCTACCTACCTACCTACCTACAGTACCTACCTATACCTACCCACCTACCTACCCACCCAATGGCATGCACCAACCATCTATACCAAGCCACCCACCTACCCATTCTCTACTACCCACCTATCTACCTACCACCCAACTGCCTATCTACCTAACTACCTACATATACCACCCCATCCACCCCACCATCCATTTACCTACCTACCTACCTATATACGTACATACGTATATACATATTTTATAATGTAATACATGCTGCACTCTACATATTGCATATTTACACAAGCACAACACAAGTGTAGGTACATACATTAATAATATATACAGTTGCATCTGATTTAGCCAACACTGGATATCCTGAACCTCACATATCCCACCCTCTGTTATAAATCCTCATCACTAAACTGTACACAATTCTATTCAACTTATCCAATACCTAGTTTATCCAACACCTGGTTAACCTGACGCATTCAAGGGGAGCTGATGTCATTGGACAAATCATATCCCTATGTAAATACTTATATATTACAGTCTTCTTACCATCATCATCCACAATGGTGAGGTTGCCAGAGCTACTGCCCGGACGGAGGGAGACACCTGGTTGGCAACCATTGTAAACCAGTGCAAACCCAAATGCTTCGTCACACTCTATTACATTGTCATCGATAAGAGTAAAGCTTGCTTCAAGGATGGTTGTGTTTGCCGGGAAGACAACATCAATAGGAAATATATCAGACACAAAATCTACTCCCCCTGTTGAAGGCAGTGTAGATGAAAACACAATCGATAGTAAAAGTGTAAGAGAGAAATCTAATCGCAAACAAATGGTGAGAAGTTGAGGACATGCAGAGGTCAAAATAATGAAGTATTTGTAAACACAAACGAACAATGCCATGTCATAGGCAGTGGAACATGTGGGCAGGGGGGTGCCCCTCCTAAATACATGTTGAGGGAGCATTGCCCCACCCACCCACCCAAATTCTTATTGATCTATGATTTCACAATGGATAATATAACAAAAAATGTTGAAAAATGCCCTCAAAATTGTAATGTATGTATCTGTTTTTATGAATTTTTTGAGGTAAAAACCACACTAATTGTGATTCTATACGAAAAAGTTTGATGGTGTCTTTCAAGCAGTATCACAGGATAATAACATACATTCATTTGCTATGCGCATAGTACATCGCCCCCACTCCATATTGTTTACACGTTCCACTGCCACTGCATGTATACAATGTCTTGAAGGATATGCACGAAGGGGACTCAAAAAATATGAGCAGAAAGAACAATGTCATTGAAAATGACAGTTCACTACAATAATCAGAAGTAGTGATACTGATAAAGTTCTCACCTGTTGCTGGTTTACAAGGAGAAACTGTGGAATAGAAGGGGAAAGCGTTAAATAATACACACACATACACATGCATACATGTAAGCACACACACACACACACACACACACACACACACACACACACACACACACGTACACACATGTACACATACACACACACACACACACACACACACACACACACATACACACACACACACACACGTACACACACACGCGCACACACACGTACACACACACACACGTACACACACACACACACACACACACACACACACACACACACACACACACACACACACACACACACACAAACACACATGCACACACCTCCATTAAGGGGTATCAAATCTATTGTCACAGTTATTGGATGTGGGTAAGGTGCACTCAGTTGAACAGGACAAGGGACCACTGGGTTGCCTTCAGGTGCAAGGTAAGTAGTTGTGTCAATGTAGATCTCCACTTCTGTATATTCCTTGTTAGTAGGCACTGCATCTCAATAAAAGGAACAGCTACAGCTACAGTGTGTGTAAGACATTCACATAATTACGAGGGCACTACATTGCACATACATGCACATATACAAAGCACACATGCACACAAATTAACATAGTACACTTTTACACTCATTTGTACAGATGTCGGTCGTGAAGCTCAATGACTTAAGAGTGTTTGAGATTAGTTTTTTGTGGAGCCTAACTGGTCAACTGTTGAACAACCGGCATTTAGTTAGCCAACCAGAAATTTAGCCATCAGGTTAGAACATATTATATATTTATACATATATATATATATATATATATATATATATGTATATCATATCATTTCAATTCATTTCATTTATTAAAGTGCATTGTGCTAATAAGGTGCTAGGACACGTCTCATTGTACTCACTTCAGCTGTTTGCTGCTCATCAATTACAGGATGCATGCATGAAAGCCAAAACAGCAAACAAGTTAGTTGTCTCTTAGAAATTCAACTTTATAGGATGGGATGGGGATGGGGATTTAATGCATCAATACATGAATGCAAATGCATGGTACGTACTGTCATCATCACAGATTGTATAATTGATTGTGTTGGGGTCTTCTACAACAATTCCGCGCCTTGCCAGTCCATGTGGTCTGAGGATTACACAGTGGAATGACTCCTTTTCTTCTGGGATCACATCATCAACTATAGTAATACAGGCTTGAGATGAGGTTGATTCCAAAGTTCCAACAGCATCAAATGTAACAGTGTGACTTGTGGAAATGAAGTCAGTTCCATCTGTACAGAATATGATAAAGAATGTCTGACGTAAATATAGTATGTGAATGACTCAGTAGGTTACTTTTGACCAATGGCATGCAGTCAACAACATCATACGCACTTTTCGCTTCTGCAGGAGCTAGCTCCACACAAGTGAAGGAAACTTGAAATGAAAAACCATACAATCCTCTGCTCTTCAATCGCAGTGGTGTACATCCAACATTCTCACATACTTGAGCTGGCCTTTCAAAGGAAATCTTTGAATCTAGGTATGTACAACATATTGGAAACTAATAATCACGTATTCTATAACACTATACTGTGACAGCAATAGTATCTTATTAATATGTATATATACTATACGTATATGCATAATAATATTATATATACTGTTTCCTGGGTAACCCCACTAAGTTAAATCCCATAACCAGGGTATTATCTGCAACAAGAGGCTACTTGGCTTCCTATTTCATGCATATCCCAGCCTAGCTAGACCCATACTTGCCATGACTGATATAACTGGGAAGGTGAGACAGGGTCTGGGGACATTGCTATTCAATTGCTGTGAAATATCTTTCTTTGAACCCAACACTTTTATCGAATGACATTTATAGAATACATATGTTATCAATAATTTACTGATTGTGCATGCAAGAGTCCATGGCTAAGCCAAAGACTTAAGACATGCTTATTGAAGTCAGCCTCTTCTGTAGCTGTCTTCTGTCTTCAGGTACATTTCAAAGACCAATGGAATGTCACACTGCTTTCAATGTCAATAAACGTATTGGATGGAAGGAAATTCAATTGGCTGTCTTGAAGACATTCATTTGTTTTTCTGGGAAGCGGGAATATCATGTTTGCATGCTACTGTTGATCATGCAATGTACGCAAAGGGCAGTACTCGCGAGACAGTGCGTGGTCAGCGTCGACGTCACATATACATGACCGTCACGTGGCAGAACATGTCGACCAAGATGGCTGGCCAATTAGCAGCCCCCAAACAAAACATTCAGAACCCTGGCAAAGCAAAGACAAATTTCAACAAACAAGAAAGTCGTCCCAAGATATGGCCTAGTTCTGTGCTTTAATGCGTTGATCGCTGTTCTACAATAGCGCTATTCGGGACCAGGAGGCAGAAAGTGAGTTTTTTATTTCTCTGAATAGCGACGTTTTAGTAAGACTAACGAACGAATCTCTTGCCTAGCCTCGAAGAGCACAAACGTCCCTCTTAGCCAGTTTTATAGCTACTGCAAATGTCGACGAGCACCTTCCGAGTAATTCGCGTCCAAAGTGACCTAAAATGGGACAAAATTGAACACTTGTTACCCGAAAATTAATCAAATGCGTGGATAGCTCAAACCCACTCCGCTAAGGCGACGGAAATAGAAAACTCGCTACGCTCATAATAAAAAGCCACATACCCGTGGTGTAAGTAATCAATCGCATACGGAAGCAGCACTAATATTGTCATCTTCCCGAAACCAATTGGAAGTCATACAATAACATTATTCCCTCTAAGCATAGCAAGAACAGGGTCCTCCTGTTCTCTTCTAAAGGCTGTAAACTGGGTAACTACAGTACTTCCAATAATAAAGTTAACAATAAACAATGAACGGACGGCATGCCACGACCAAGAAAATGCCTTGAATAAATGAACACTGTGTGTGCTTTGCTATTTACATCTACTATTTTGGCATATAAGACAAAATTGTTGGTTGCCATCTGGCATTGATTTTTTGATAAAATTTCCCTCTTGCTGATCAGCACGATAAGCGTAAGGCATATGACGAAGGCTTCAGGAATGACACAAGTTTAAATGAAACAACATTTTTCCATATTTTCAATGTGTTGGAATGACCATGCACGCTGCACCCCTTTCCCTCGGATAATTTATGTTTGTGTGCCGGCTGAATGACGATCCTGTATAGCAAGGTAGCAGAAATGAAGTCTGCGGTTGCTGAATATATGTAAGCAGAATATGCCGCCTCTTCTGATCTGCCTTCTAGTGCACTTTAAGCATAGATGAAAGAATTGTTTGTAGATCTCTTGTACAACTATAGTGGCATCAAGAAATCACATGCGTAGAATGAAAAACAACCAACAGGCATCGATTAACTTCATTATGGGATGTAGTGCATTTAACAGTGTCTTAGGTTGAGCTGCAACCATTTAAATAATGAAATGAGCTTACACATTTAACTTCACTCATTCAATCCCAGTTTTAAATATCCCCAATTAATGTCAATCAAATCAAATCAACGTCCCCAGCCCCTTTCTCACCTCTCGTCACAGCAAGAATGGGTCTGGCTACATCAGACTAAGCCCACCCCATATCAGGGAAAGTACAATAACAATTTAGCACACTGTATGGATTCACTCTGCAGGTGTCCATAGATCGAGGTCAAGGGTAGTTTTTGGACATTCTAAAGTTACAGCATTAGGAATCCATATACGTATACCTTCTCATGCCAAAGTTGTTTACTCCCAGAAAATGTGTCATTAGACCATACAGTGTACTGTCCCTGGGATGAAACAAAACATCCTTCTATCCTCAGAAGCCTGCACTGATACATGTGCTTTATGAAATTGTAAGCCTTAGAGAGTAACTTACTCTGCACACTTATCAGGTTGCTTGTAGCATTAGTATGGCTGCATGGACAGCTTAGATATAGAAAAACCTGAAGGCCCTGTTCCAAATTATCCCATGCAGTGCCCCAAAACATATAAATAATTTTTATTTCCATTAGCAATGTTTAATAGTACTGTACCCTAATTACCTAATATTTATGGCCCTATAATGTTATAGCAATCTATTTGGACTAATGCGTAGACCATTCAAACTAGCTCGAGTCTGCCATTGGTATGAGCGAGCATGGAACATTGTTGTACTGTATACAGTGCCCCCCACTTTATACTATAAACTGGGTGGACTGTAGTACAACAATGTTCCATGCTCGCTCATACCAATGGCAGAGTCTGAGCTAGTTTTAGTTTAGTTTTAGTTTTAATTATTATAATTAGGCTGCAAGTGGTTTAAAGTATATTTTTGGCCTATTAACCAATTTGGCCTAATGTCCATTTCAACTAATCTTAGTCTTACTTATGCATGTCATTTATACAGTTCCTTTGATGGCCTATAAGAGAGCAGTACAGTCATTACAATCGACATACTAAATACAAATACACTGTACATATAGAAGTCCATAGAAACGCATTTAATTTATTATACAAAGTTCCCAAGTCTCTGAAAATTAATTCGTTCAGTATGATCCTTCTTCACTTGGATGATTGAAATCATAAGATCTTTTACAACAGTAAGCCCAATTTTAATCAGCTAATGGGCTTCAAGTAAACTGCAATAATTTTTTCCCCCACAGAATGTTGTTGTAGCTGGGGACCTTCTTTCTCAGCAGAAATCACTGGATATAACAGCCGTGGAATTGAGCTGCAAGATGCAAGATTCGATTTAGTAAGTTTTCAATCTGTGCTTTCATTTGAACCTTGTTTTGTGACCAAAAGCCCTGATTTTTACCACCGGAATTTGGCATTTTTACTTCTTTTTGATATGGCAAAACAAAACGTGGCATACATAACTCATGATCGTCGTATTATCTTTTTAGCAATTCAGATACTAAGCATATATTATGTTGTAGATACGGTAAAAGGTGCTTTGAGAACATCTACTCGTATTCAAACAAAAAACAAGCTGAATATTTGAAGGACCATGAAGACGACGCCATTTTGTTTTATGTCCATAAATCAGACATAACATACCTGTGAATGTAGAAGATTGGTTGCGGCCAATTGGAGAACCTAACGCATTAAGGCTGCCATCATGTTGTTGTTATCAAGTTATTGCTCCCTCTGACCTTGCCTGAGAAGTATACACTTTACTTTTGAATCCTGTGTCCGAGGACCAGTCACTGGATTTCGCGATCGTTTATCTATGCCTTGCTTGGTGTTACAGTACCAGGTTCTCTCCAATGGACTTTTAACCCTGAGTCTGAGGGTTTCTTTTATGTCATTGTTCGCTGATTTCAATAAATTCTTAACAAAAATTTCTTGGAAACGTAGTACATAAAATAGTTATTCAAGATATGATTGTGTGCTTTTAGCTCATGCTGAACGTTAGCCAATTCGCTAATCTTGTAAAAATACAGCGCATGTTGGCCGAAAATTGAAACTTTACTCTTAGACTAGTATGCTAGCTAATATATGGCGCTAAATCTGTATGACCTGAACTCGTTAGGGATGTATATAGCCTACATATCCGATTCATTATATACGCGCGCCCTCTAGTATAATTAATATATTTTCCACTTTGTCATGAAAAACTCACCAGTACGTGTCATGGTCTGGGCTTCAGTCAGAGGCGGGAAAGAGAGCAAGAAAACCAGCGTCCATGAGTAAAGAGCTTGAAACATCCTGACTAAAATGTGAATATTTTCACAGACTACTAATTTTCTCTTCCACGCGAACCATGCACCATGCACGCATACGTCGGTTCCAAAAGCCTTGGCTCGAGTTTGCATGGAAACTTGCGCATGCGCAGTAAATTAAAATGTCTTCGTCGTGGGACTGAGTATATTGAAACCTCTGTAATCCGACTATTTTTTATGAGGTACAGTCCCCATATTAAAGTATGGTTGATTAAATTAGTCTAAGAGTCATTCGGTATAATTCGACAACCTCCTATAATCTGCAGATCACACTCAGTCTGAGTGTCGGCTTCGAGACTCGGAGGAAGTTAAAAGTCTCCATTTAAATTTTGGACCTCCTGCTGTAGTTCTTCATACTCTAAATGTGGTGGATAGTTTGAGTAATGTGGTCTTATTTGCAAAGTTACAGATTTCATGTAGTTTGCGCCTTTGGGGTGGTAAGAAATAGCATTTTATTGACATGGTGATGGAGTCCTATATACCGTCACACGCTGGCTGACTGAAATGTTCTGTATGGCATACACCATGTAGTACACTGCATGTATGTGCTGTGCTGTAAGTATGTACAGTACAGTATACAATGTGATGTTAAGTATGTGGTGCAGTCTATATATTAATTGGTGTCCTAGCTATATGTCTTTGAGGTGTAGCTGTATTCCGTACACATTTGGGAGTACTGTAATATGACATTTTGGTCATTCATCATTGATTTTAATATTGACATTACATAATTTATTATATTATGTACATTCGCAACCATTACACTTGCACACAAGCATACATGCACACTAACATGCATGCATACATACCACATACACACAGTCGCATGCTTGCATGCATACACGTATGCACTGTATTCCAATTTGTGCAGGCAAATGTCATGTTGTATTATGTAAATGTTATTCATCCAACAGAGTAATGCACCAAGAAAAGTAATTATTCGTGCAGGGAGCAAATCTGTCCTAACAACATAATTTCAACCAGTTTAACATAGTTAACAACACTCTTAGACTATGACTCTTTGCAAAACAAACAATTGATATATATCGCACAAGGTACTGCACTCAGCACTAGCTGTATGGAGTAGTACACACTAAGCCCAAAACATGGTTTCATGCAATTATAGTGTCACTCCTATATACACATGTATATTATCTATTGTACTCAATCCACAAAACTACACAGTAGAAACATGCTAGTAAGAACACTGTTAATGAGTAATACCTGGTTAGGAAGTACAAGGATATGATACCCCAGCTTATGACCTGTAATACTAATCTATATGGTTAGCAAGTACTACTGATAGTGAGTATGTAGCAATTTGGAGGGTCCCCAGGTGTACTCACTAAAGAGGTTTGACTGTATAACAAATGCTTACATTGCTTTCAGCCCACAGCAAAGTTCTTGCCAGAAATGACCACTGAATTAAATGATAAAATGTACCTTAATACCTTAATGCTTACTGTACTTAGTCTAAGACACATTATGGAAACCTGACATACACATGTCGAGCATGCACGGCATGCATATATGTCATAACATTACCACTGACCACATGTGCAAAGTCCATGTATCATGCAATGTATATAACAATTGCAAGTGTTGCAGTCTATAGACATTGTTGCAGTATCAACATCAATATCAATTGTGTACCATTTTAATCATTACATTGTCAGTAAAGTATTATGAATTGTATAAAGACTTACGAAGAGTGTACGTGGTACTGTGACTTACTCTATTGAACTGTATTATGCTCTCAAATCAATATAGGTTTTTAAAGCTATTCATAGGTCCTATTGTTCACTGACATGGCTGTTTTAGCCACCTCTTGCGCAGCCACTTGCACCTGATGGAGGATGGAAAAATCCACATCAATAAAAACACACCCATAAGATATCCAGTGTCACAGTGATAGACAGAACCTTATGTTTACTGTTATTATATATTCCATGTGCTATAGTAAACTTAATCAATTTGTTTTGGTTAGGTATTTGTCACTGTATATCAGTGTAAACTGAAAACAAAATTAATCATAATATTGTGAATTACACATGCATGTGATTGTTGGTTTGTACATATGTGTGTGTGTGTGTGTGTGTGTGTGTGTGTGTGTGTGTGTGTGTGTGTGTGTGTGTGTGTGTGTGTGTGTGTGTGTGTGTGTGTGTGTGTGTGTGTGTGTGTGTGTGTGCATGTGTGTATGCGTATGTGTGCGTGTGAGTGTGTGCCTGTGTGACTCCCCCATCCTCTACTTCTACAGTCACGTATAATATAATACTTGTACTCTATATACTATATTATTAACACGAGATTACATGGATATATATAAATAGCATAGGAAAATACAGGTATGGATAAAAAGGTAGGTGCATAGGTTGATAGACATGATAGATGTATAGATATACAGATAGCTGGATAGGTAGATTTACGTAATATTAAATAGTTTATATAATATTATATATACTCAACCACAGAACAACACATGCACAAACACCTCGGAATAAATCCGATATTCTAGTAGTTTGGGCATCAATAAATGAATTTTGCTGACTTGGAAACACAGACTGTAAATTTGAATATCAATATTAATGCTAATTATACGGACCAATTCATACGACATCATGCCATCAACCCTTATTTGTAGAGCACGGCACATAAACTTACTCAAATTGTCGGTAATCTTCACTGTAGCTACATTGGACCCAAGAAATTTGACTCTCTTCCTCAATTTTCGGCGAATAATGCACTTCACTCTAAACTTCTCCGGACATTCAGGCTTGGAATCCCTGACAATACTCACTGTGAATGGTGTGGAACACTGGCTGCCCTTGGAGAACAAGACTGGAGATGATTTTTTAACGAAATCCTTACCAGCTAATTTAAAACAGCCAAGGAGAGAAATCATAAATCATCCAACATCTGAATCATATGTTTCATTGCAAGGTGTGTATTAGGAAAGGTGCAAATTGCTATTGGAAATGTGTGTTGCATTAAAATAATGAAGTTCAATGTCAACTCAAATCATGTCATCGTATTCATGAGGATGAAAAAAGTACATAAACTAGTGCATGTGTACAACAATGACAGCTATTCATACATGCAGGCAGCACCTGCCACAAGGTAGCACGAGGACAAATTTGAATTTTCCCCATTTATATGGTTACTATATATTATGTATAGCTATGCTTACTGCACATCCACAGTCTCAATACAGTAGACTACACCAAATGTGGCCATTCATACGCATTTGAAATGTCATAATTGCAATATTAGTTGAATAGCACAAAGTACTCACCTTTGGCAGATTTTGGTATAGTCTTACATTTGACAGAGACGTCACAGCTGTAATTAGCTGGTACGTAGCTGCCGGGATTGTCAGGATCCTCCTGTATTGCCTCAAGATGTATACTCACTGAACCAGCATCCTCCATCACTGAATACTTGGTATTTTTAAACCTCAGAAAAATCACTAAAATATACAATCCACATGATGATCTGTGAAGTTGTATTTTCGGTTGCAGGTACTTACATAACAGTGTGTGTACGCCTGTAGGTGTCTATGCATGCAGATATACATACCCATTTTAAACATAATAGCTACATATTATACGTAAATATGCACAAAAAGCACACACACATGCACACACACACACACACACACACACACACACACACACACACACACACAAGAGTGCGTCTGCATGTACACGCATCATGTACTGTATTCCTACCATCATCTTCCACAATGGTGAGGTTGCCAGAGCTGCTGCCAGGACGGAGGGAGACACCTGGTTGGCAACATTTGTAAACCAGTGCAAACCCAAATGCTTCATCACACTCCATCACATTGTCATCGATAAGAGTAAAGCTTGCTTCCAGGATGGTTGTGTTTGTCGGGACAACAACATCAACAGGAAATATATCAGACACAAAATCTTTTCCACCTGTTGAATGTGGTGTGGATGAAAAGATAAAAGATATGCCGATTGTAGAGAAAGAGTGAAAAGGCACATGATTGAAACATACATCAACAGAAGAAATGAATGAGCATTTGTAAAAACCAGGTGAGCAATGGCATGTGTGCATGAAGAATATACACAGATAAGGAGAAAAGAACATTGATAATGACAGTTTGCTACAATTTATACACAGAAGTATAGCGATACTGATCAAGTACTTACCTGTTGCTAGCTGACAAGGAGGAACTGTGGAATAGAAGGGGGAAGTGTTAATGAGATGAGCATATAATAATGATACACGTGTACATGCATGCCACACGCACACACACACACACACACACACACACACACGCACGCACACACACACACACACACACGCACACGCACACACACACGTACACACACACACACACACACACATACATGTACCTCCGTCAAGGGGCACCAATTCTATGGTCACAGGTATTGGATGTGGGTAAGGTGCACTCAATCTAACGGGACAAGGGACATCTGGGTTGCCTTCAGGTGCAAGGTAAGTAGTTGTGTCAATGTAGATCTCCACATTTGGATATTCACTGCCAGGAGGCACTGATTAAAGAAAATAGGATGCATAATGACTGCACACAATATGACATTCATACATGCAGTAACTTAATTGCATACGCATGCATACATGCTCACATGCACACATGCACACTGTCAAACACACACTTTTACATAGTCCTAGACAATCTATGAATGTTTGCAAACTCCTCCCACAGCTCAAGTACAATTGACTCTAGAAGTGGAATTTCAATACTTGCAAGGCGCATAGTGAGGAGTGTTATGGTGGGATAGATGGAGGAATATCCTCCCCACCTGAGAAGAATACCGCATGAATTGCCTTCGTGCAGAAAAGACGCCATGTTTTAGTACGCATTTACAGAAAATGTATCCGGCATTTGGCAGAATATGAAATCACAGCCCGCTGGGTGAACGATTTATTGACAGTTTGTTAAGGCACAATAATGCTTCTAATCATACAAATTTGCAAAAGTTAGGGGTGCATGAGTGCATGGGTGCATGGGAGGTGGGAATCTTAACATTCTCTAACATTCTTCAATGCATACATTTCCTTTGTATATATCCATTTCCTTTTTATCCATTTAGTTTATCCGGATCCAGGTTGTTATAAACATTTCACAGTCATGCAATGCTCAAATGAACAATGCACATGATGTGACAATGCACACGTCATGATGTAACAGGTGAGCCCGCCTTCAGCGGCGATATCAATATCAATACACAATAGACAATAATTATCATATTTACAATTTTGAATAGTCAATGTATAAATTTAATAAACGATTGTCAGCATTTTTCTAGAGCAAGCGCAGTTGCCTCCATTTGCAGTACAAGAACAGCTGGGTTAAAATAGGGAAACTAATAGCAGAAGTCCAATTTGATAGGGCTATAAGGTTTCCAATTGGCCTGAGTACATGTGCTAAAAATTTTAACCTGCCCCTTAGCTGTCATAACTCTCAGAATTGGAATATCAATATTGGAGGATGATGTTGAGATATACCGACTATTACCGACCATGCGTCAATTTGTTATTATAGCAACTAGTTATAATTTTCAATGCTGTTTAGGACCTCTTTCACAGACATTTACACAGATGCACCGTGCATGTGGAGGTGACAGGGGTGCTTCTGGCTTAGTGTGCACAAGGATTGTAGGGTCATATGTAGACATACACAAACACATCCTAAACTATCTCTCAATGGTGTCATACATTAATGAACATCGATCTAGTTTGGATACTGCACTGACAGAACAGTGCTCATGCAGGGCAGTATCCACGTAGTACCAAGTTTGCCATATTAACAATCATTAGTTGTCTATTGTGCAAAAGTCCACAATGACAGCATGTACGTGTGTACACCACGTAATCCCTCACTCGGTAGACAAAGTACTCAGACCATATATGTGGTATATAACTATCCCATATACTGGCATGCATGAGCACAACTGCAGTTGCATAGTCAATATTATACATATTTAGTAGTGTCTTCCTACCATCATCGTCCACAATGGTGAGGTTACCAGAGCTGCTGTCAGGACGGAGGGAGACACCTGGTTGGCAACATTTGTAAACCAGTGCAAACCCAAATGCTTCGTCGCACTCAGTTACGTTGTCATCGATAAGAGTAAAGCTTGCTTCCAGGATGGTTGTGTTTGCCGGGACAACAACATTGACCGGAAATATATCAACAAAATCTACTCCACCTGTTGAAGACAGTGTAAATAATAAGATGAAAGATATACCAGTTTAGTGAAAGAGTAAGGGAAAAGTAGTTATAGGGAAAAGTGATGGGATCATGCATAGAAGATGTAAAAGAAATGAATTGAACAATGTCACATATACGTATATGTAGTTACGTTATGCCCAGGGAAAGGGGAAAATATAATAGAAAGGACATTGAAAATGACAGTTTACCAGAATATATACACAAGTATAGTGATACTGATCAAGTACTTACCTGTTGCTAGCTTACAAGGAGGAACTGTGGAATAGAAGGGGGAAGTGTTAATGAGATGAACATATACGTACATGTACACATACAAAAATGCACACACACACACACACACACACACACACACACACACACACACACACACACACACACACACACACACACACACGCACACACGCACACACGCACGCACACACACACACACACACACACACACATCACACACATGTACCTCCATCAAGGGGCACCAATTCTATGCAGACATTTATTGGATGTGGGTAAGGTGCACTCAATCTGACAGGACAAGGGACGTCTGGGTTGCCTTCAGGTGCAAGGTAAGTAGTTGTGTCAATGTAGATCTCCACCTCTGGATATTCACTGCCAGGAGGCACTGCATGATTAAAGGAAACAAGAGTATTCAAGTGACTGCACACAGTATGACATTCACAGATGTAAGTGGGCACTTGATTGTCCATGCATGCATGCACATATGCACACATCCACACAAACACACACTTTCACACGTACCCCTTTACACAGATGCATCATGCATGTGTATGTGGGGCCGGTGGAGAGGACGGTGTGATGGGCCCAATGATATGACAGACGTGGATTGTAGGGTCAGATGTACCCAAACACATACAGTACAGAATCATCTCCTGATATGTCACACACCAAATGAGCCACCAGAACACCAAACTAGCAGTGGTCAGGGCAATATCCAATATAAGGACCAAGTTTGTAACAACAAGCATTAGTTGTCTATTTTGTAAAAGGTCGGAACAACATTACGGTAGTAAAAACATTGTATGATTCCTGGTAGGGTCGGTAGACATGTTATGTTTACTCCCTAAGGATCCAAGTGGTATATAACTCTTACGTACTTGGATGAGCACAAATGTCATACATATAATAATATAATACATATACATATTACAGCCTTCCTACCATCATCGTCCACAATGGTGAGGTTACCAGAGCTGCTGCCAGGACGGAGGGAGACACCTGGTTGGCAGCATTTGTAAACCAGTGCAAACCCAAATGCTTCGTCACACTCTGTTACATTGTCATCGATAAGAGTAAAGCTTGCTTCAAGGATGGTTGTGTTTGCCGGAACAACAACATTGACCGGAAATATATCCACAAAATCTACTCCACCTGTTGAAGACGGTGTGAATAATAAGATGAAAGATATACCAGTTTAGTGAAAGAGTAAGGGAAAAAGTAGTTATAGGGAAAAGTGATAGGAACATGCATAGAACATGCAAAAGAAATGAATCTAACAATGCCACATAATACATATATGTAGTTACGTTATGCCCAGGAAAAGAGGAGAATATAATAGAAAGAGCATTGAAAATGACAGTTTACCAGAATATATACACAGAAGTATAGTGATACTGAACTGTACTTACGTACCTGTTGCTAGCCTACAAGGAGGAACTGTGGAATAGAAGGGGGAAATGTTAATGAAATGAGCATATACGTACATGTACACATACAAAAATGCACACACACACACACACACACACACACACACACACACACACACACACACACACACACACACACACACACGCACGCATGCACGCACGCACGCACACACACACACACACGCACACGCACGCACACACACACACACACACACACACACACACACACACACACACACACACACACATCACACACATGTACCTCCATCAAGGGGCACCAATTCTATGCAGACATTTATTGGATGTGGGTAAGGTGCACTCAATCTGACAGGACAAGGGACGTCTGGGTTGCCTTCAGGTGCAAGGTAAGTAGTTGTGTCAATGTAGATCTCCACCTCTGGATATTCACTGCCAGGAGGCACTGCATGATTAAAGGAAACAAGAGTATTCAAGTGACTGCACACAGTATGACATTCACAGATGTAAGTGGGCACTTGATTGTCCATGCATGCATGCACATATGCACACATCCACACAAACACACACTTTCACACGTACCCCTTTACACAGATGCATCATGCATGTGTATGTGGGGCCGGTGGAGAGGACAGTGAAATGGGCCCAATGATATGACAGACGTGGATTGTAAGGTCAGATGTACCCAAACACATACAGTACAGAATCATCTCCTGATATGTCACACACCAAATGAGCCACCAGAACACCAAACTAGTAGTGGTCAGGGCAATATCCAATATATGTACTGAGTTTGTAACAATACACATTAGTTGTCTATTGTGTAAGAGGTCACAATAACATTACGGTAGTAAAAACATTGTATGATCGGGTGATTGTATGTATGGTCAGTAGATATGTTATGTTTACTCCTTTAAGGATCCAAGTGGTATATAACTCATACGTACTTGCATGAGCACAAATGTCACATATATAATAATATTACCGGTATACACATACATATTACAGCCTTCCTACCATCATCGTCCACAATGGTGAGGTTGCCAGAGCTGCTGCCTGGACGGAGGGAGACACCTGGCTGACTACCCTTGTAAACCAGTGCAAATCCAAATGCTTCATCACACTCCGTTACTTTGTCATCGATAAGAGTAAAGCTTGCTTCCAGGATGGTTGTGTTTGCCGGGACAACAACATCAACAGGAAAGATATCCACAAAATCTACTCCCCCTGTTGAAGGCAGGGTGGATGAAAAGATGAAAGGCAGTATAAGAGTGAGAAGGAAAACGGTGAGAATCAATGAAGGTGGTGAGATAATGTCATTGAGAAATACATACATTCTGAGAACATGTACATACTTAAAGTAAATGTCCATGAAATAGAGAAAAGATGATTGGAAGACATTTAAAATAACAGTTCACCACATTTATATAACAGAACTAGTGATGCTGATAAAGTACTTACCTGTTGCTAGCCTACAAGGAGGAACTGTGGCAAGCAAAGAGGAAGAATGCATGTGAAGTATATACCATTGTGTACAGGTGCATGCACAGATGCACTCATATATATACACATGCATGTATGCATACACACATGCACACAAACACACACATACACATACACACATAAACACACACACACACACACACACAATGCCATGCATGCTTGCACACATACTAGTGCTGCCGTGATGATCGCAATACACGGTATATTGTGATTTGTTCTCCAAATGATACAATCCACTAGAGCATACTTCATGTCATGATACACTTACAAGGTTAACTATCTCTATATAGCAGGCTGTCCTGCTGGGCCTACAATGCCAGTGTATTTGACCTTTGTTAGCAAGCACACTATTGTGGCTTCATAGTTAGCAAGCACACTATTGTGGCTTCATAGACCCTACACCTCGTTGAGGCTCACTCCGCCAGTTAATCAATCAATCAATCATTAATAAGAGAATTCATTTAGCACTATATACATGGGCATACTGGAAAACTCAAAGATATCACACGTTGGAAGGTCTTTTGTGTAGAGTACAGGCTGTGATAGACTTTTTAGCAGTATTGTGGTAACACTAGCACATACATATATACAAACATACACATATGCACACACGCACACATGTACACACCCACACCCACGCATGCATGCGCACACACATACACGTTTGCATGCAGCACACATGCACATATGCACACAGGCATGCACACTGGCACATTCACCTCCATCAAGGGGCACTAATTCTATGGTTACAGGTATTGGATGTGGGTAAGGTGCACTCAATCTAACAGGACAAGGGACATCTGGGTTGCCTTCAGGTGCACGGTAAGTAGTTGTGTCAATGTAGATCTCCACCTCTGTTGAACAGAATACAAAAAATACTATTAATCAAAGAGATGAATCATAATATTGATTACTCATGACACACTATAACATTCACACACAACTTGAAACCAACTACAGACTTCAGAACATGCACCAGTATGCACCAATATGTATATACACATTTAGTATACAAACCAATTTCAGTTATATAATAGGTAATACCATAATATACTAAATCTATATATATTTAGCCCTGTACATATAACAAACAGGATATGAGTGTTCAAACTTTGTAGCTGCAGGCAAATGGAGGTGAAAGACTAGAAAATATGGAAAGCTGATTGATTGTAGGCCCCATGCACGAGAACCCTAACAGCAAACAAGTTTGTTGTCTCTTGGAAATTCTATAGGACATAGGGCCTGAGGGGTGGGGGGGGGGGGGTTCATACAGCACACAGTATATGCATACATACGAATAGAACGTACGGTCATCATCACAAATTGCAAAACTAAGTGTGTTGGGATCCTCCACAACAATTCCATCCAGTCCATGTGGTCTGAGGAGGACACAAATAAATGATTCAACAGCTTCTGAAATCCTGTCATCCAGTATTGTAACGCAGGTTTTAGATGAGGTCGATTCCGAACTTCCAACAGCATCAAATGTAACAGTGTGAACATTGGATATGAAGTCAGCTCCATCTGTACAGAATAATATTAATGAAAATTATCTGAAGTAATTAGCCATATCAGTGTTGATATTATTATGGAAATGACTCAGTATGTTACTTTTGACTTGCAGTCGACAACAGAATAACCCACTTTCTGCTTCCACAGGAGCTATCTCCACACAAGTGAAGGACATTTGGAATGGTTTGCTGTAGAATCCTCTGCTCTTCAGTCGTACTGGAATAGATCCAATACTCTCATTTACTTTCTGAGCTAGCCTTTCAAAGGATATGCCCACAACTACATAAGTTCAGAATATTGGAAACTAATCATCACTCATTTCCATACTGTAATAATAATAATAGGGGGGTACTGGTGGCTTAATAGTAGTACATACATACTTATAATTTTAGGACCTCTTTCACACACATTTACACAGATGCACCATGCATGTGGAGGTGACAGGGGTGCTTCTGGCTTCGTGTGCACAATGAGTGATGTGACACATGCAGAAGTGGATTGTAGGGTCATGTGTAGACGTACACAAACACATCCAAACTATCTCTCAATGGTGTCGTACATTAAAGAACATCGATCTAGTTTGGATACTGCACTGACAGAACAGTGGCCAGGGAAGTATCCACTAATTGCCAGCTTTGCAATAACAATCCTTAGTTGTCTATTGCGCAATAGTTCACAATGACAACATGTACGTGTGTACACCACGTAATCCCTCACTCAGCAGAAACAGTATTCCCTATATTATGTGGCATAAAACTATCACATGCTTGCATGAGCACAACTGCAGTTGCGTATGCCGGCAAACCTCGTTAACACGAAACTCAGGGGACTGTGCTGAAATTTCATCTTAACAGTATTTCATGCAAACAGTACTACATGTTATGGTAACCGTTGTATCTGCACTTGGACTTGGCTAGTATTTCATGCTAAAAGATACTTCATGTTAAGCAGTTTCATGCTAACGAGGTTCGACTGTACAATATTATACATATTTAGTAGTGTCTTCCTACCATCATCATCCACAATGGTGAGGTTGCCAGAGCTGCTGCCAGGACGGAGGGAGACACCTGGTTGGCAGCATTTGTAAACCAGTGCAAATCCGAATGCTTCATCACTCTCCATCACATTGTCATCAATAAGAGTAAAGCTTGCTTCCAGGATGGTTGTGTTTGCCGGGACAACAACATCAACAGGAAATATATCCACAAAATCTACTCCACCTGTTGAAAGCAGTGTAAATAATAAGATTAAATATATACATATACATATATAATATTATATATATATGCATATATATATAAATATATATATAATATATGTATATATATATATATATATATATATATATATATATATATATATATATATATATATATATATATATATATATATATATATATATATATATATATATATATATATATATATATATATATATATATATATATATATATATATATATATATATATATATACATATATATATATATATATATATATATATATATATACTGTATATATATACATATATATAAATATATATGTATATATAATATATATATATAGATGTGGTAAAAGAGTAAGGAAAGTTAACAGAAGTCACCGTATTCCCTCTAAAACATACATCACAGTCAGATTCCAATGTTTTTCGCCATCATCTCAAATTAAAGTGTATTGGAACAAAATGGACATCAGGGGCAAAATACAAGAGAGTTTCGAAAAAGAATGGAATATGAATAATAATAAGAGTTGCTCCATGAACAGATTTAGATTTCCGGTCGAATCAGAGGCAACATTCCCAGTCGTTGTCATAGTATAACCGTATCGACTCTGAGCACCCCCCATCAGTTCACTAATAGCATTACGTGCAGAGGCTGGCTGGAAAAAGTCCTTCAGGGCATGTTTGGGTTTAGGGGGAGAGTTTACAGCTTCTGGGCTATTGTGTTAACTGTCACTCAAACTATCAAGAACAATCAAGGACACCATGGTCAAGCAGAGCTTGCTGGAGTAAGGCCACATGGTGCTCTATAGTGATGTATTATGCCTTTGTGACAAAAAAGAGACACTCTAAAAATAGACTATTACACTATATGCCAACAATAGAATAGTAAATTTGTTTTTAAAAGCTGACGAAAATTAGAGACGACGTAATTTTAGAGCGGATACAGTATAGTGAAAAGTGATGGGAACAAGCATAGAACATGCCAAAGAAATGAATCGAATAATGCCACATACATATGGATTTGCGCTATGCCCAGAAAAGGGAATATATAATAGGAAGAACATTGAAAATGACAGTTCACTAGAATATATACACATTTTAAAAGTATAGTGATACTGATAAAGTACTTACCTGTTGCTAGCTTACAAGGAGGAACTGTAGAATAGAAGAGAAAAGTGATAATGTGATCAACACATACACATGTACACATGCAAATATGCACACACACACGCACACACACACACACACACACACACACACACACACACACACACGTACACACAGACAACACATACACACACATGTACCTCCATCAAGGGGCACCAATTCTATGGTCACAGGTATTGGATGTGGGTAAGGTGCACTCAATCTGACAGGACAAGGGACATCTGGGTTGCCTTCAGGTGCAAGGTAAGTAGTTGTGTCAATGTAGATCTCCACATCTGGATATTCACTGCCAGGAGGCACTGCATGATTAAAGGAAACAAGAAGAGTATTCAAGTGACTGCACACAGTCACACATGCATGCTGGCACTTAATTGCCCACACATATGCACACATTCACACAAAAACACACTTTCACATGTACCATATATTGAGATATATACCGACTATATATTACCGGTTTGTTATAGCAACTAGATGTAATTTTCAATACCATTTAGTACCTCTTTCACAGACATTTACACAGATGCACCGTGCATGTGGAGGTGACAGGGGTGCTTCTGGCTTAGTGTGCACAAGGATTGTAGGGTCATATGTAGACATACACAAACACATCCAAAACTATCTCTCAATGGTGTCATACATTAATGAACATTGGAGCAGTTTGGAAGCTGCCCTGAGTGAACAGTGTTCATGCTTGCAGGGCTCTATCCACAAAGTGCCATGAAAGTTTGCCATAATAACAATCATTAGTAACAGTGGTCTATTGTGCAAAAGTTCACAATGACAACATGTATATATGTACACTGCGTATTCCTTACTCAGTACTTCCTATCTGTGGTATATAGCTATTCCATACTGGCAAGCATGAGTACAACTGCAGTTGCATAGTCAATATTATACATATTTAGTAGTGTCTTCCTACCATCATCGTCCACAATGGTGAGGTTGCCAGAGCTGCTGCCAGGACGGAGGGAGACACCTGGTTGGCAGCATTTGTAAACCAG
>CAUJGJ010000336.1:1755922-1763422 GCA_963170055.1 Halisarca cf. caerulea
CGATATGATCCACTAAAGCACACTTTATGTCATGATACACTTGCAAGGTTAACTATCTCTATATAGTGGGTTGTCCTGCTGGGCCTACAATGCTAGTGCATTCGACCCTTGTTAGCAAGCACAATATTGCGGCTTCAGAGTCCCTACACCTCATTGAAACTCATGATCATCCCTCAGTTAAACAATCAATCAATCAGAGTAAGATAATTCTTTGAGAACAATACACATGGGTATCCTGGAAAACTCAAAGATATCACACATTAGGTCTTTTATGTAGAAAACTGGGTAATGTGATAGCAGACAACTGTAATTGGCCTACACTTGAACAGGTGAAAAACTAGTACGTATTTCTTTTTGATAACGCTGACTGTACCAATTTTGCAATGCACTGATATCATGATGTATTGTGAAATATGTTTATATAATAAAATATTGTTGTGATTTACTTTTTAGCAGTATCATGGTAACACTAGCACATATGCACAAACTTACATACATACACACATGTGCGCACGCATGCACACCCACACCCACCCACGCACGCACACATGCACATACACACATATGCACACACGCACGCACACTGACACATTCACCTCCATCAAGGGGCACCAATTCTATGGTCACATTTATTGGTTCTGGGTAAGGTGCACTCAATCTAACAGGACAAGGGACCACTGGGTTGCCTTCAGGTGCAAGGTAAGTAGTTGTGTCAATGTAGATCTCCACATCTGAAGCCCGGAAAACAAAAAATTACTATTAATCAAACGGAGAAATATCATATCGATTACTCACGAGACACTATAACATTCACACACAACTTGAAACCATGTACTACTAGTATGCATAACTATACACTTCAGTAACATGCATAATTATAATCTTACATGCATAAATATGCACACATTTAGTATATATACAAACCAAGTTCAGTGATATAATATACAAAAATATAAAATACCAAGTCTGCATAATGTACAGCTCATTGAATATGATTATGACAAGTCGTGGCATAATATTGTGGTATAAAAACTACATGTACTCACTATAAGTGCTTAGTTTGTAGCAACAGTCATTAAATTTTTATGTGTCAATTATGCAAAGGTAATGTACCAATAATGATGTGTACCCTGTATGTATGGTCCCTCAGTCCATAGACATGGCAATCCCCATCTACGTAGTAAGTTGTAACTCACACATACTTGCATGCATGAGTATATACATATATATAGTGTATAAGTATAGGTAGAGATTATAATAAGTCTTCCAATATACCATCATCATCCACAATGGTGAGGTTGCCAGAGCTGCTGCCTGGACGGAGGGAGACACCTGGTTGGCAGCATTTGTAAACCAGTGCAAACCCAAATGCTTCGTCACACTCCGTTACTTTGTCATCGATAAGAGTAAAGCTTGCTTCCAGGATGGTTGTGTTTGCCGGGACAACAACATCAACAGGAAATATATCCACAAAATCTACTCCACCTGTTTCAATGAAGTTTGAATAAAAATATGAAAGATGCAATTATAGTCAATTTAAAGAGTAAAGAAAAGAGAAATAGTGAAATGTGATGGGAACATGCATAGAACTGAAGAAACAAATGAACATTTGTTAATGATTAAGTGATCAACCTATGCCACATATTATATGCCTGAAGGATATGCCCAGGAAAGGGAGACAAGATGAACAGTAAGAACACTAAAAATGGCAGTTCACAACTAACGATAACAATTTATACACAGATGTATTGTATAGTGATACTAATCACGTACTTACCTGTTGCTAGCTGACAAGGAGGAACTGTACATGGAAGGGGAAAGTGTTAATGTGATCAACATATACACATGTATACATGCAAAGATGCACACACACGCATGCACACACGTGTGTGCGCGTGCACACACACACACACGCACACACACACACACACACACACACACACACACACACACACACACACACGCACACACACGCACACACACACACACACACACACACACACACACACACACACACGCACACACACACACACACACATACACACACACACACACACACACACATGTACCTCCATCAAGGGGCACCAATTCTATGCAGACAGGTATTGGTTGTGGGTAAGGTGCACTCAATCTAACAGGACAAGGGACATCTGGGTTGCCTTCAGGTGCAAGGTAAGTAGTTGTGTCAATGTAGATCTCCACATCTGGATATTCACCGCAAGGAGGCACTGCATGATTAGAGGAAACAGGAAGAGTATTCAAGTGACTGCACACAGTATGACATTCACACATGTAAGTGGCCACCTAATCACCCATGCATACATGCACATATGCACACATCCACACAGTCTCACACTCTTTTACACCGATCCATTATGCATGTGTATACAAGGGGAGGGGGGGAGGGGGGCAGTGGAGAGGACAGTGAAATGGGCACAATGATATGACAGATGTGGATTGCAGGGTCATATGTACCCAAACACATACAGAACAATTTCCCAATATGTCACACACAAGGACCCCAAAGGAGTAGTAGTCCTAGCAAAATCCACTACAGGTACCAAGTCTGTAGCAACAACCATTAGTTGTCTATTGTGTAAGAGGTCACAATAACGTTACGTCAATGAAAACATTTTGTATGATCCCTTGTACGGTCGGTAGACATGTTAGGTTTACTCCCTAAGGATCCAAGTGGTATATAACTCTTACATACTTGCATGAGCACAAATGTCATATATTAATATTACTTAATACAGCATTCCTACCATCATCGTCCACAATGGTGAGGTTACCAGAGCTGCTGCCTGGACGGAGGGAGACACCTGGCTGACTACCCTTGTAAACCAGTGCAAAGCCAAATGCTTCATCACACTCCGTTACTTTGTCATCGATAAGATTAAAGCTTGCTTCCAGGATGGTTGTGTTTGCCGGGACAACAACATCAACAGGAAATATATCCACAAAATCTACTCCACCTATTACGATGGTGAAAAGATGAAATTTAGCAGGATAAGAGTGAGAAGAAAAATGGTGAAAATCAATTAAGGTGGTGAGATGATGTCATTGAGAACATGCATAAATTCTGAGAACATAGTACATACTTGTAATTGAAGTAAATGCTCATGAAATAGAGAAAAGATGATTGGAAGAGATTGAAAATGACGGTTCACTACATTTATATAATATTATATAACAGAACTAGTGATACTGATAATGTATACTTACCTGTTGCTAGCTTACAAGGAGGAACTGTGGCAAGTAAAGAGGAAGGTGCATGTGATAATACAGGTACATGCATGCATACACTCATACACACATGCATGCACATGTAATGTGCACACACACACACACACACACACACACACACACACACACACACACACACACACACATACACACACACACACACACACACACACATACATACATACACACACACACACACACACACACACACACACACACAGAGTGCACACAACGCCATGCATGTGTTCATACATACACACAAACTAACATTCAAACACATGCACTCACGTACACACATACGCACACACTCGCATGCACACATGCATGCATTCATGCACGCATCCATGCACACAGGCATGCATGCACACACGTACGCACACATACATGCACGCACGCATGCACGCACGCTAGCACAGATGCACATACATGCATGCATCTAAACACACACACACGCATGCACATATGCACACACGCATGCACACCGGCACATTTACCTCCATCAAGGGGCACCAATTCTATGGTCACATTTATTGGTTCTGGGTAAGGTGCACTCAATCTAACAGGACAAGGGACATCTGGGTTGCCTTCAGGTGCAAGGTAAGTAGTTGTGTCAATGTAGATCTCCACATCTGTAGACCAGAGAAGAAATAAAAAAATACTAGCAATCAAACAGGTAAATGTCATGATATCGATTGCTCACGATACACTATAAACACTAAAACATTCACACACAACTTGATAGCATGTACAACTACTATGGACAATTGCCACTTCAGAAAACATGCATCAGTATAATCTTGCATGCACCAATATAATATCAGGTGCAGGTACAGACATTTTTCAAGGGGGGTTCAGCTCTCCATAGCACTAGATAGATATTGTTCATTAATTCCCTAACCAGCAACGTAATGAAGCAAATAACAAATGGCCCACATCTGTAAATCGAGCGTTTTCTTCTAAACGAACACTTATGGTTGTACGTAGATGGAGTCAGATGACACGCAGAAATAACTAAATAACCGTGTTGGAAAGGCTTTCATGAAGCTGGACCTGGCTCCCTGTGAAAATTGCCAGTTTTTCTGAATTTTCAGTGTTAATTTGCTTCAAAAGAGTGCTACTGTCACACATTTCGCCTTGCTCCTCAGGTGTGCTTAATTCTTTTATGCTTAAAAAACGTTAACTTTGTATTCCTAACCGCCATTGATCCACACGCGTGTATGAAGCCTGTACTGGTTGTAGGTGATGTCATCACAATATGGTGGTGAGAAGGGTGTGATTACAGGGAGCTACGCATAAGAGGGATGAAATTAGCTACTATTTGCTGCTGAGACTTATTCTATCAATATTCTAGCCCTATAGCTAGTGGGGGAAAGGCATGTGCTTGACAGCATTCTCTAAATATGGACTATTGATATATAATACTTTTGGTAGTAAAATGGTGACATATTATATATTGTAGGAATTTAAAGTTTCTGCTGAAAGGGGGGGGGGGGGTTCACCCGAATCCCCCCTAGATCTGGCCCTGAATGTGTACACATTTAGTATACAAACCAATGTCAGTGATATAATACCTAGCAATAAAATACTAAGTCTGCATAATGTACAGTTCATTGAATATAATTTTTACATGTCATTGGCATGATATTGTGACATTAAAATTAATGGAGATTATCTCATTGACTTGTCTCAATCTCTTAATAATAAATTCAGCAACCATGCAATGTCACTTGAAGGACAAGATTGTAAAAGCTCTGCGTGGGCAGGGATGTTGAAGATAACACTTTTACAACAATTCAAGGGGAGGGATGTATAGACAATAATTTTGTCCATATTATAATATTATACAGTACCCTCAAATCCTAGCTTAGTCCCAATGGGTTTGTACTACAAATATTATGTGAATCTCATATACAGTGGACTCCACTTATAATGAACCCTGTTATAAAGAACTTCTGCATATAAAGAGCAATTTTTCAAGTCCAAATTTGAGTGCATACGTACATTTTTCGTCTGTTGTAACGAATAAACTCCTGTTATAAAGAACTCGTCACTGCAGCCAGTGACTTTAAAATGAGGTTTGAAGTGGATTTGTGCTCTTAGAGACATGGAAGTGCACAAGCTAGTCAAAAAACAAGAAGCTAAAAGTTGAAGTTCACTATGGCCATTATTGTGAATTATGGCACTTATTTTCTTCTATTAATTAATAGTTATGCAATATTCACACTCCGTAAATTAACATACACTTCTTTTATAAAGAGCTCCTGTTATAAAGAACAAATTCTTGCCGATTTCATGTTTTTTTTTTTTTATATCAGGAGTCGACTGTATATGACTATACATTAGTCTGGTGTAGCTCAGACCCAAACTTACTCAGCCATTTTTGAGGATTGACTTGCCCGCTGACTCCAGTTCTCAAAAATGGCTGAGCAAGTTTGGGTCTGAGCTACGCCAAACTAGCTACAAATATAATCATGTCATCCCTTCTTGATGAAGTTTGAGGTGTACATTAGGAGTTTCTACATCTTCACGTGTCAAAGTTGTTTACTCCCAGTCTAGGCCAGAGAATGTGTTATTAGACCATGATAATGATATTGTGTACTTTCCCTGGCATGAGACAATTTGTCTGCACTGAAGCCTGCATGCATGCTCTGATGTGTGTACTTTATGAAATTATAGCCCAAGGAAGTAACTTGATACTGTGTACACATATGAGGTTGCCTGGATCAAGTATTAGCATGGCTGCGCAGTGCCTTAGTTTGCCATAAGAGAATCCATCATAGGGTCTATGGTTCAATGGTACAGCACCAAACCCACAAGCTCTGCACCATGCAGTTCACCCTATCTGTTATGCAGCACACTGATCTAACAGCATGCCTCCTGTGTCACAATGTTATATTAATATCTGATTAAATATTTTTAACTTGTGGTGAGAAGTTGTGTGCGCTATTAAACAGAGAAGCATGTTATTTCGTGTACAGTGACTTGAAAGTCTGCATGCCAGTCCTGTATTAAATGGATATTATATTATAGGTTACAATATTAGAGTAACTAATTGAATGTCGCACTCCATGTATTAACGGACATCTTTAATCTTCAAAATTGAACGTGTAAAATCGAAGGCCGAAGTACGTCTTCAAGACGTACATATGCAGAGAAACAATATTACAGGCTCACCCACATGTCAGCCATGACACTGAATTAACTCCCATAATGCTTGTTTAGTAGCATCTCGGAGGAGTTTAAAAGGTAAGTGCCGTCGAGTCAACAAAATGGCAAGTACCAATTGCAGCTGCAGAAGAACCAAAGACGTCGTAACACAGTAGAGGCTACTTTCGTGGCCTACAGATGACAAAGACCGAGAAAGGTTGCTTTTAAGCGGGTATTCAGTATTAGATAACGCCGTCCGCTACATGGTGGTCCGGATGATGGTATCATTTTTTGTGCAAGGTCCTAAGGAGAGTCCTGCGCGTGAACCAGAACTGTTTGGTATACTCTGCATGGAATAGTAACTAGGTCTATAGTATATTGTGGTAAGGTGGAAAGTAGATTGAATTGTTGCACCGAAAAGCAGCATAATTGTCCGTCGTGTGGTGTCTGTCATTAGAGTGGCTACTCTGTGCATGGTTCTAATTCTAATTCTCATATAAATTATTACACATTAGACGTATTCCTGGAAAATCAGGACAAGGACACTTTGGCGGTCACCCGGCAAGGTGTCCGCATAGTACAGGTTCCACTGTATATAGAAATCTTAAATATATTAATAGGAATGATCCAAAATAAAAATGTACTAGAAAAGTCCTCTTAGGTATATCGAATGATGTTCGTCGTAACTTTTCAGACCCGTGGAATGCCAAAACCACTGAAATTAGATTTGTCAATGGTAATTACATATATGCCTGTTTTCAGCACACTGTCAAAATTTAATATACTTCTTTTTCGAGTCCAACGTACTTCCACGGATTCTTGACCAACTCATTCTGCTATACGTGGCTTGACAACTGCAGGCATGGCATTGTATTAGTATATACTCACTACTATCCAGCGCTAAATCGCGAACTAGTTAGCGAAGAGGAAAATTAATGTAGACGCGCGCACCTTCTAATCTCTGCGTTAATGCCATGCAGAACTCACCAGTACTAGTCTGGGCTTCGGATAGAATCGGTAAAGTGAGCAGGACAACCAGCGTCCACAAGGAAATAGCTCCAACCATTTCGTGCGGTCCTGACTAAAATACGAATGTGAATATTTCAC